>ML777288.1:868643-889939 GCA_009831015.1 Picea engelmannii | reverse complement strand
TTTCCACACATATAATTTAAAGAATGTGTTTATTCCTCCTCCTTTTCCAATTTTCAATATATAAATATCGGTAACAGTGGCATACCGTGGATTGAGCGATGCGTCTGTTCCTCCTTTTCAATATGTTATTAGCAATAGATCAAGAAGACTCATAGGGAGTTTAAATATACACTTTTAAAATAATTTTTGGAATTCTAAAGGTCTAAAATATGGTAGATAAACTAATTTAATCTATGTTATTAGATTTGGAAATCAAAATGTCTAAAATATGGTAGATAAATTAATCTAACCTGTTAGTAGATTTGGAAATCAATATGTCTAAAATATGGTAGATAAACTAATCTAACCTATATTATAGTATATAGGTAAATATAAATGGATTGGATTCAAAGACAATTGATAAATAAACTAATCTAACTTATATTTTGACAAATTATTAATATAAATGGATTGAATTGATAAACTAATTTAACTTAGATTTTTACAAAATATTAATATAAATGAATTAGATTGAAGGGTAATTGATATTGTTTCATTTATAAACATGTATCATATAGTCACATTTTAATGATAAAAGATTTCAATTTTTGTAAGTAAAAAAAATGTTAGAAGCAAATTACAATTTATTCTAATACCACTATAATACTACTATATCATTATTATATGAAGAAATTATTTTAAAAAAACATAATACATTTTAATTTCTTTCCACAATTTAGTAGACATAAACCAATCAAAAATATCTTAAAATAAATAATTGTGGGATATTAAACACTCTCAAACTTAGTTGAAACTTTAATGAAAACCATATTGACACACCAAAAAAGTTTATAGAACTAATAATCAACCCAAAAACCTACCTTGTTAGTATGCAAGCAGTCGCAAAAAAAATGATTATAAAAATTACATTATCTAAAAAACAAAAAGATATTTTATAAAACTCTAATCACAAAAAACTATTTTATAAAAACTCTAATAGGTGATAGAAAGATCTAATTACAACCACAATACTATTAAAAAACTAAAATCCAATAAGCTTAAAATTATTTTAAGAAAAATAAACAAAACAAACACAAAACCTACCTTGCTATGCCCACCTTCCTAAAAGGAAATTAGCTCAACCAAACATAGAACCTACCTTGCTATGCCCACCTTCCTAAAAGGAAATTAGATCAACCAAAATTGTAGAATTTATATAAGGAGGAGTGGAAGATGGGAAAAAATGATTCTATTATTTTCAATTTTTTTTTTAAATAGCCAACTTAAATCATTATTACCAAAAAATTCTCCCAAAAATATTTATTAAAAATATATTTTAATTTAATTTGATATAATATTTCATATTTCCTCCCATAACAAGTTTAAACATACAAAACAATCCTAAATTTTCATTATACTTTTCTTCCCCTTATGGCTAGTTGGTTGCTTCTTTCCATATAATTAAACAATAAATCACTCGCTAGCCTTCCAACTCATAGATGCCATCAATGATGTTATGGCTGCAACCTGCATCTCTTTAATTGGTCATGAAAAAATAAACCCTCCAACAAGCTTTCATAGTTCGTCAACTTCTTCTATGAGTATCTCAAACTTTAAAATGTTGCAGTGGCAAGATAGTTTTTTTTTAGCACAATATAGTGGCAATGCTCCACATTGTGTCATTACTTTAAAAAAACCTGCGAACAAATAGAACTCAACACCATCCATCGCTTTGTTCATGCAAATTGTAATGTTGATATATTGGAGAGAAATGCATGGTGGTGGGTGTTATATGGAAGAAGGATTCTAAAAGGATGTAAATGATTAAAGGATAAATCTGATTAACTTATTAATATATAAGGGTATTGACCAACATATTGAGTAACAAATGATATTAAAATTCTAAAAAAATGTAAGTGATTAAAGGATAAATTTGATTAACCTATTAATAGACAAGGTTATTGACCAACACATTAATTAAGAAATGATACCAAAGTTAATGTAAAAAATAACATCATATATGACCATTCAATAAATACTTAGATTACTATATAGCTTCTAACCCTCATGTAGGATTAAAAAATGAAAACTATAAGTGGTAATTCTAAAATGACACAACAATATAAAAGTCAACTAATATCATAATTTACCATTCAACAAATACTTTGTTAATTATCTATGTACATTCTAATCTTCATATAAGATGAAAAAAACAAATCATGAGAACAAGTGGTAAACCTAAAATGCTGCAACAATATCAACATAAATATCCACTACTAAAATTTGCATAGTACTACTAATAAATAACACTTAGATCCACTACTAAAATTAACATCACGGTAGTAATAAATAGCACTTAGAACCAAGTACAAGGAAACCTTCAATAATGTTAAAAGATAAATCTGGCCAAAAAAACATATCAAACACTAAAAAAAGACTCCTCACCAAAATAGAATAACTTGCTTTAGATCCCACAAATTTTAGAATAACTTGATTTAGACCCCACAAATTCTAGTAGTGAATGGGAGATTATACAATGAATTTGAAAATACATTCAATATCCAAAACTAAAGTCTAAAATCTGCATAATCAAATGATATACCAATTAATTCATCATGTATGGAGATTCAAAATCTTTAAATTCAATACCTTTTTTAAA
This sequence comes from Picea engelmannii, assembly GCA_009831015.1. NCBI lineage: Eukaryota > Viridiplantae > Streptophyta > Pinopsida > Pinales > Pinaceae > Picea > Picea engelmannii. Next base: position 887,301 of record ML777288.1, on the reverse strand, counting down.
ACAAAGTGCAATTAAAATGACCTCCTATCCATCGTGAATATAAAGAAACAAAAAACAATAGCAATCTAAATTACCTCTTATCCGGGTAAAATGTAAGGAAACACAAAATAATTAATCAATAAGCTTGGTCTAGGCTTATTAAAAAACAAAAATATTTGTTTGGTTTAGTCTCAACATTCTAAGTTTTTTACTTACAATTATCATTAGAATCTGGTTACACAATTATTGGCCAAATTACAATTTTACATTGCTTAAATAGTGTTTTTGAATTCATAAATTGATTCAACTCCCTCAAAAACCCCATAACACCCAAAATATGTGATCTCAACCATTGAAATCTGCAATTTATTGAATTTCCAATAAAATTTTAAACAAAATACATTAGAAAAAATAAAAAATAAAAAAACTTAGAAGTTTAGAATATTATATATAGAGAGAGAAAATTTCAAAGAAAGCTTTTGTTATTACATTACATTTGTTAATTCTTTCACTAGAATCCTTTTCTCTTTATCTATTGTATTTTGCAATTCATCAACTTGAAAATAATAACCCTACAATATCTTTAATTCCATTATATTATTTAACAATCCATCTATTATATCATGAAGATATAAAATATTTGAAAACATTCTTGATAGCCATAATAAAATAGAAAGAGATATTAAAACAGAATATCTATAATATATTAATTTATGTAAATAGAATAATAGTTTCTAACCCTCTGTAATAATAGAGAGAATTGCCTCTTTTGAAGGTAAATAGTCTTGGAAGTAGATGTAATCATTGTTGGAATAATGTCCAAAATAGGAGAATTTATTGTAGGAAGTTGAGTGATTGTTTAAGTTTGGTAAACAGGTCGTTTAAGATCCACAAGTTTAGGGGAGTGTTCTAAGTTTGGTGTTGCATCTCTTAGCTATAATTGTATGTGATTTCTTGATTAATTGAAATATGGTTTTGTGATCATATTTGCATCAGAGTGAGTTTGCAACAATTGTGATTTGTGTGAGTAAGAGCATGTGACCTGTGTGAGAGCAAGTTTGAGTAAAAAGGTGACCTTCAATTTGTCAGCTACGCATGTCATCCAGAAGAGTGAACTGCATAATCTTGTGCGTGTGACTTGTGTAATCAGGTGTGTGCAACCTGCTGATTGGTGTGATCTACAAAGACTTGGGGTGTGAGGAAATTGATGTGTGTAGTAGCGTGAAGGAGTCCCATGTTGGCATTGCCATCATGAAAGCTGGATTGGAGTGCCGCGTGAAAGTTGTATTGGAGGAGCCGGTTGTTGTGCCGCTTTATTTTCTATTTGTTGGAGATCACTGCATTTTTTGTTTGAGGAGTGCATAGAGGAAATATCTCAGAGGAACGTGACAGTTGAGTGTGATGAGTGATTTGCATAGTTGAGCGTGTACTGTTTTTTTAGTGGAGAAGCATCCTATGAGAAGAATTGTTGTTGCTGTGTGAGAGCTTGCTAGGTCGGAGTCACCATAAAAGATTAGTTGTAGTGAAGAATCCCATGTGAGGCTTGAAAGAGAGCATGTTGGTTGAAGGTTTCCCGTGAAGGAGAAACGAAACGCGCAGGTGATGCCGCAGAGAGAAGATATTTTAAACAAGACAAGCGATCTGTCGTCGCCACTAAAGATGTAAAGGATAAGAATACTGGAGGATTCCCGCCTCCTGATATCGTTGCCTATAAAGTGAGCAGCCGCAAATTGTGAACAAGCACCAGTAAAGAAGAAATCGTTGGTTGGTAAGAAGTCCTTCTATCACTGTTTGAAGTATATTTTTTTACTGCTTGTTGTCATCGATGTTGTCAGTATTGTTTCGAAATTGTGAAGAGGAAGAAGAAAAACAATTCATTGTGGTCAAGTAGGTGTCTTATGATCGTTGAGGATGTCATTGTGGTCGAGTAGGTGTATTCCACATGTAGGAGCTCACGTGGAAGGGAGAGTCGTCGGTGTTTGTTAAACAGGGTGTGATGGTCACTCCTTGATCACTACTAAGGAGAGATCAGTACGTGGAGGATAAGACCAATCTGTGGATTGTGGTTGCCCGCAAGACTGTATGTGAGCACAAAGGAATCTTGTATAGGTGAAATAAATGTTTCTATATGGTACAAGAGAACTGCCACAGTTTTGGAGGATATCTTTTGCTTTAAATGGTCTACTGAAAGGTCAATTTCCCCAGGTGAAGAACATTGCAAACTCCCCAAGAAAAATTGTCGCCTAGTGAAATAGTTCATAATTTGTCATCGAGAGGGAGTGAGTTCCTACACAGAGATTGAATGATAGTGCGTGTATGAAATGATAGTGCGTGTATGAATTTGTTGAGGGCCTGAGAGGACATGTTGTTTATGAATTTGTTGAGGGGCTGAGAGGACATGTTGTTGGTAGATCCAAATACTAGAAAGAGAGGAAAAGCCTCATGTGAAGGAGGTGCTTTGATGCAGACCCCCCTCTCTCCTTGGGGCTGTGCGACCTCCCGGTCTAGGATCGTTCAAATCAAGGAGTCAGATCAACTATTTGGGTCTTTATTAGACCCCTATCAATCTACACATGTCCCCTTTCCTTCAAAGTACAGGTTCTGGAAAACCCGCGGACTTTGTGCTAACTTTAAAGAATTAAATAACAAACGCTAGCTCCCCTCGCTAGGTCCTTTCCTTCATATGACCTCAGGCTATGACCTCACATAAACATGTGATTGTGGAGCGACAAAAAGTGGGTTGAGGCCACACCTCTTTTTTCCCCGCAGTTCATTTCCAGTTGCCACATATCCCTTTGGAAATACCGTGGTTTCGATTGTGGCCCGCTCTAGGATTTTTAAAGTCCAATCACTTTTTTTCCCCACAATTAAGCGCGACCGTCGATCTTGTAATATTGGATGGTGCCTCTTGACTGACAGCTGAGATCTGCCTCCTTTCCTTCCTCCTCTCCGGAGCACGCTCTCCCATATTTCTGTGATCTATCCAAGTGTGTCCCTTTCAAATCAACAGTCATGATTTGCTTCGGCAATTCAGGCTTCAGGAGTTTCAAACTCTCCACCCTTGCTTCCTCTGAAATCGCTATCTTCCAAAGTGGAATATTTGTTGACACCTGTCCTCAGCAAACAAACGGCTCAGATGAACTCTGATTCTCCGGACTTTAGGAGTTCTTGTTCAACACACTCATTTTTCTCCTGGAGTGACCTTTCTCCGAAATGGAATATCTTTTGCCACGCATCCTCCTCAATCAAAGACTCTGGTCCACTTCTCAATCAACGGTCGAGATCCACTTCGAGACTTCAGATCTTTCACCCTTCGCTTTCCTCTAGAGTATTCCATACCCGAAGTTCTAGATTTGGCACCACACATCCAACTATAATAAAAAAATCTCGTCCACTTCAGGACTTCGGCCTTCGAGAGTATCAACTCCACTACACTCACTTTTTCCCGGAGTTCTTTCACCCGAAGTTCACTATCTACCAACGCGTGTCCTCCTTCACGATCAACGACTATGAGTGATTTCGGCTCTTCTACTTTGGGAGTTTCAAACTCTCAGCACTTGCCTCCTCCCGAAGTTCTTCCACCCGAAGTATACGATCTATTAATGCGTGTCTCCCCTAAATCTAATGACTATGATTCAATTTGGGTATTCGGGCTTCAAGAGTTTCAACTCCTCCTCACTTGTTCCTTCCGAAGTGCTTTCACCTGAAGACGACGGATTTTTGCCACGTGTCCTTTGCAATGAACAGTTGTGATTTACTTCGGCCTTCGGGACTTCGGGATTTTGTCACACTCCACACTTGAAATCCTCCGAATTGACTTTCCCCGAAGTCTCAAATCTATTGACATGTACCCCCTAGTGACCAACAACCAGGATCTACTTCGACTCTTTGGCTATTTCACTCTTTCATTGTCTACAAAATTCTGAAGTGTTTCTCCTCTGGAGTTGTAGATCTCATGCTACCTGTCAACCTTGACGATGGACGGTCCTCACTCACTTCGGGACTTCACTCGCCCACGCTCTTCTGCATTCCAGTGTTCCTGAATGTGCGAAGTCCGAAGGACTTCCACTTTTATACTCCGCGCAACTCTCTTGGATCTGATCACTGTCAGACCTCGTTCTCATATCTCACGGTTGGGATCTGGTTCCACCTCAACGCTCTCCTTTGTCCTGGACCCTGATCTGATTGTCCATATCTCTTCCTATAGTCGATATTACAGTTGTTGTCACTCCTCCTCCTAAGCTTCTTTGTTCTTCTGTACTTGGAAAATTTTGTAAGTGTTCAAAGGTTTCTACCCTTGAACCTTTTCCTATGAGCTCGACTACTTTGAGTCTCAACTTATGCTTTTCCTCCTGATATTTGGCAATGAAATTTAACCTCGGCGCTGACACACACTTGCGCTCTACGTGCAACTTTGCACTATGCCTCTTGAGCTTTCACACTTGTTCATATTTCCAAGGAATTCGACCCTTCTACTTCCTTAGAATATTTCAGGTGCCCTCATGACACGCTCTCCGCTCTTCCTCTTGAGTGTTTTTTGAACTTGAAAAAAGTTCACGCCTCAACGCTCTCCTTGCGCTTGACGAAGTATTTCCAACGATTTCTTGCAACACTTGTCTAAGTGTTAGCCTAGTTGTAACACCTTATTTCCCCCAATTTGTAATTAATCATAAAATAGGAATTACCATGCTAATGCATGAGGACAATGTAAATGTATTATTGTTTGAGTTGCCAATGACTGACTGTAGGGGTGAAGCCTTTAAAGTACTGGCCATGATATCACTAAAGGAAGAATTTGAAAACTATAAGAGAGGGTTCATTATGACAAATAACCCTTAAATTTCCATTGATGAGGATGACAACCTCCTTCGGATCCCAAGGAGAGAAATTAGTTAATGAAGAAATGATCGGTGGTTGAATTATCAACCACCCCCATGAATGGAAACATGGGTTGTCAACCCGAAGTACCACAGGGACCTGCAGACCTAAGCTTCATTCTGACAGAAGGAACAGGATAGGTCGGAAAAACCTTCCAAGGTAAGAGGGATACACACTGGAGAGGAGACACCGGAAAAAAAGAGCATAAGCTCGTAAGGGAGATGCTCCAGTAGAATCACAAATGGAAGGCTGCGAGCTTGGTGTGGAAGAGCATCTGAGAAACCTTTCCGAGGCCATAATCGAGAGAGAGAAAGCTCTGAGTTACAGAGAACAGGACCCAAACAGAAGCAGAAACAGAGGAAGAACCCTCGAGAAGTGTGAGAATTCCCTGGTGATATCATGGCTTGGCACAGGGGTGGCCAGAGTGCTAAGAATGAATGCCTTTGTGCCTATGGTCAGGTGGAAGGACGAACACCCATAGTTAGTTGGTTGGTGGCAACCTGTAATAGATAAGCGATCTCCTGCCCTGTGTAATTTATTTGTAACTGTGTATGAATTAGCTATACTGTGTATGTTGCAGGAATTGTGCATGACTTCTTACTGTATATACTGTATTCCTTTTATCACTGCTTGGTTGTATAATTAGGCCAGTAAGAAATCATATGGTTAGGATATGTTTTATACTCATAAATACTTGTGTCCTGTGGTGGCATAATCCCAAGTCACGAACTGTGTGTTCGTCGAACGTGAACATAGTTTCATGTACGCATGTAAACCTTCCTAATCATTTTGAGTCCCTTGGAGAATGAAGCCTGTTAAGCCCAGAAGAAGAGCGCAAGGCTCTTAAGTCCTTCATAGCTGACAAAGATCAGGAGGGATAACACTTGCAGAGTGTTCCTTAAACCAAGGTGGATTGCAGAGGAAGGGACAAAGGTTCGAAACCTTTGGAGACCAAAATTATTCAAGGACTGGAAGTAGCGAAGGCTCCAAAGGAAAAACGTTCGATATTGGAGGAACGCAGAGACGAGGATGGACAAACGTAAGATCTACATAAGTAGCGATAACCTTAACACTTCGTGCCCAAAGGAGGATTTCGACATTCGGGGAAACAGAGGTAGAGCTCCCTTCAAACGCGCGATACAAGAAATCCCGATGGGAATTTAGACCGTCAGATATCAAGTTGGACACATGTTGACTGATGGAAGAACCAAAGGAGGGACACGTGAAAATCGGGCAGCATTTCACTGACTCGCTATTGGGAGTGGTCAAAGGGAAAGACTACATCAAATCACGATATGCGAAATAACGACGTGATCGTGGTCGTTGACCCAGGATTGGTCTGGACTATTGATCATCTAGAGGGCGATTTCAACGTTTTGGGAGTCAGGGGTTTGAAGGAAGAACCTTACAACGTGCGAGTCACGAAATCCTGAACTCTTCGAAGAGGAAATCAAGTCGTCCATTGTAAAGGACGTGTGGTGAGAGCTCAGCATTTCACTGACTCGTAGAGAAAGAAGGTCAAAGAACATATTGTTCGAACTAGCGATGTGTGAAGTCGTGATTTGATCGTAGCCATCCATCAAGGAGGGCACGTGGAAAAACCAAAGCGTTTCTCTTACTCGCGACTCGAAGGAGTCAACGGGCAAGGTTTTAAGGACTCACGATATGCGAGATCTTGAAAGGATCCAGATCGTTGGATCCAAGCCATGGGAGAAACATTGGATCAGAACCTCCGCATGGTATCGCATATCGGGGGTTCAAAGGTTGAAAGAATTTCTTTTCGACTGCAGAAATCGTGAAGTGACGAGCATCGAGGGATCGTTTCAACACGTGGCACATCCATTAGGTGGAGACCACGTGGTTGACAGGTGGTGGACACATGTTGCCTGGGAAAGAGTCAACCCATTGTTGACCTTTCACGTTTTGGGGATTCCCAAAGGAGGAGCACGAGGGCTCAGTACTCCAAATTGCGAAGTCACGAGTTACGAGTAGTACTAGTGTTTAGCCTAGCCTACGGTTATATGTAGAAGGCGCTAGTGAGGAGGGAGCCATACCCGTATCGCATTTTGGGTATCAGCGTTTGGAGAAAGAGGAGTCGAGAGCCTTAACTCTCGAACTCACGAGTTGCGAAAGGCACTTGCACTAAGGCCAGGTTGTGGTCATTTGGAGGAGGATAAGGGAAGGGATGGTCTATGCTAGGCCCCATAGAAATTCAGGGATTCTGTCCCTCAAAGAAAAGACAAAAAAACAAATTTAGTTGTCCCAGTGGGTGTGTGACAAATTGGTATCAAAGCATGGTTACAACACTTGGCTTGTTTGGGCTCATGTACAAGTCGCGTAAGGAGATATTGTTATCTGCATTTTCTCTTTAAGGAGAAGGACTGCAGAATGAAACTGTAATTTAGGAATTTCTACGGAATTCCAGCAAAGGAATTATATTGTTCCTTTGTCAAAATGATAACTACTCTTATAGGAGTAGGGATGCACTGATCAATATTACTGATAAGACCTAAGTGTGAATAACAGAGGTGGAATAAATTGTGCTATGAAGCTGCATAATCCAGAAAAAGGAAATGAACTGAGTTGTTCTGTTATAGTGTGACGATGACTACCTACTAAAGCAGGTAGAGTCTCTTGCAATTGAGATGGTTGGTTAGGTAAGAATTAAGATCCTCATGAAGAACTCCTTCATGATTTAGGAAATCTGGTAAGGACTGGTAGGATCCTTAGAAATTTATAATTACTGCATTATTAAAAGACTAAACCCTGAGCATATAACTCCTCACGATTGAGAGGACTGATGAAAATATGTAGGGTCAGATTACCTGACCTATAATGGTTAGAATCGACAACAAGGATAATCTATTTAAACAAGATTAAGAGGAGTCCTTTGGTACTGTTGCTAATTCCTAAGAGTGACCCTTGTTGGTTGTTCCCATAAAGAGAGGGTAACATATGTATGAGTTATGACTATGAGATTAGTCATGTAAGTAACTTAAAAGATCAGAAGAGATAGCGGGGAAATTTTGTATGCCGAACGTGCGTATAGAATAAAACTTATGTTAAAGTTTGAAAACTCCGGAGGTGAAGCGTAGAAAACTGAAGTTCGAAGAAAGAACAAGTACGGAGGATTGAGCAGGAGAAATCTTTCGGAAAAGAATTTTGAAGATTGGATAAGATCGAGAGTCAAGATCCATTCAGAAAGAGCCGAAATGTTTCAAGTTGTTCGATCTCGGAGAAGTAGCGCACTAGTTAGTTGCGAGGAGATACCGGAATTTCGCAAAACCAAAGGGCTTGGAAGAAGCAATGAGAAATTCGCAAAAATATCATAGACATTGATCAAGGAGCGATCTAGACCATTGATTGTCTAGAGAGAATTTCGCAATTTCGGGGATCGAAGGATTCAAGGTGCTTCATAACCAAAGTCTCGAAATTGTGAAATGTGAATCACCTTTTAGTTCGGATCGTGGTCATTCTCGGTGGTCACGTGAGGAGAAGGTGTGAACTAGTATGATGAATATTTAGCTGTGTTCAATTGTACTTGAGTGCATGAGTTTAATGCATTGTGAAGCTTCATAATAGGAAGCGTGATATTAATACCGGTAAGGTATGAATGATATTAAATGTGCAAGTAATGCACATGTATGATGTAAGAGTATAAGTATACTAGAGGCCCAATAAGATTGCCCTGATGAGTGAAATGTGAAGAATGTATTGCTCTTTTCCAGATTAAATGAATACTATGGAGGCATAGCTGACTCCATTCTGGGGAGTCATGAAAGTTCTGTTCCAAATAATAGCCTGAGGGGCATGTATTCCATTCCCTCAGGAAGTACCAATATAATTAGATGAAAGGGTAAATGAGCAAAGATGCTCTCTTGTCATAATAAGAAACAAATGATTATGCCTTTGAGCATCACATGAGAAGGATTGTGAACAATCCCAAGTTGACTGATCTTAAAAGTAAAGGCGCATGTGGGCTGTGAAATATACATATGACAACTACATGCAGGCTTATGATTATGAATATGGTTAAATACATCATGGATGTAAGTTAACAAAACCAGAATACGTAATTATGTACATGACAAAGATGCATGTTTATATTCCTTAAGGGAATATTTGGTTGACAGCTACAGCTAACTCAAGGCTGAGGCCATCACAAATAGTGATGGATATGAAATAAGGAAGTTGCATGCTAAAGGAGTTCCATGTGGAGGAGTTGTTTGAAGACTCTGTCAGGAAAACAAAGTCACAACCTTAATGACTGATGAGAATTAAGCAGTAAGCCACAAGCTTATATATATACACCAGAATCCTGGATTACATTTTGAAAAAAATCATGTAATGAATAAGAAGACTAATAAATGAATATTGACCAATTCTGATAACTGAATGGTAGTGTGAAAGATGCACATGTTCATGATTCATTATGGGAAAAATCTTTTGTTATTAAAGCATGCTGAAGTATCCTAAGAGTTAGGATGAGCCTAACCCACTGCTGCTCAGAAAAATAGCAGTTGTGGAAACCGGTATAGTTGGTAAGAGGCAAGTAAACCCCCCGAGTATGATTAAATGAATAAATGAGTACATTTAACTGATAATGCTTGGTAGAAGCCGTGATTAAGAAAAGACCACAAGGCCTTAGAGATAACTCGACTAGGCTGAACTCTAGCCCAGGCGGTGTAGAAAGAGTTGGAAGAAAGGGAGAGTCCCCAATTCTTTCCTCGCTGAGTATTATGTTTTCTCTTGGATGAGAAAGCTGGTATGCCAATGAAAGTAAAAAGGTTTAGACACATAGTGATAAGGATTGTATTGTTGAAGATGCAATCGAAATTTGTTTGTGTTTCACTTGTGGAAACATATAAAGATAATATGATGAAGTGCATGAAGATATGCTAGGACATTTTGAAGATGTTTATGAATTCGAATGTTATGATACATGCATTTGGTTTAATATTATGACTAATATAATTGTGACTATGATGATGCATGCTATGTATAGAAAGGAATTGGAGATATTGAGGAAGACAATTGCCAATAATGAACAACCTCAAGCAGAGGATGACCAGGAGAAGGTTGTGGCTAAAAGATTGTTGATAGGTTTGTAAAAATCCTGCTAAAGCACTCTTGAAGAGGTAGAGATCAAAAAGAAAGTGCTAGCATCCAAGATCAGGTATAAAAATGTTCATGCTTATGTGGCTCAGGGTATGAAAGGATTCGGGTGAGAACCCCTTCCGAAATATTTTATTGTCTCATGTAATGCATGAAAATTGAAAGGGCAATGGTATGCCATGGATACCCAAGTAGTGTATGATTTAGGAAAGAGAACCTGAATGATGGAGGCATCAACCTCTAGTAGTAAAGATCAATTGTAAGCCTCGAAAGAATTCATGAACTGATATTTCATGAAGACATGCACCAATCAAGGAACGATTGGAAACAAAAGTGCTCATAGATAGCACGTTGCATGGAATTACTTCAAGGAAATGCATATTTTCATAAAGGATAGACAATGGATTTCCCATTGAAGAAGGAGGACCTTCCAACATTTCTACTCACATTGTATAGGTGTTAGAGAAAACCAAATTTGGGTGGCCATGAGTGTTGGCACTCTAGTTGTTAATGAAGGCATAATGCTTGGGTGCACTCATGTGGAACTTTTAAGTTTCATGTGTACTAATTTGGGATCATAATCAGCCTATAGCAGGAAGCATGGTCATGTTGTAACAATGAATGAAAACGAATAGCCCATGTTGTGGAGAGGTTGGTTAAGTTCCAACACACCATGGCCAAGAACCTATCATAAAGTGTGACAAACTTGAAATCAATGCAAGGGTGCATTGGGTATGAATGTGGCCACAAATGTTGGCACATTCATTAAAATCAATTGATATTTGAATCACATTTTGAAAATTTGGTAGGCTGGAATGATGCATAGGTAAGGGATGATGTATCCTTTCATTTTGAATCCTTGAATAGATGAAATGACCTGGACTATTAGTATACTTGATTTTCAAAAAAGGTAATGTACATGAAAAACTAACAATTGTTTGGCTGTGTAAAAAATGAAATTGTAGGGAGGAAAGGGTCTTGAATATGGCAATGTTGTAAGTCCATAAGGAAGACCGATTCCCTGCTGAGCCAAACTACAAGGAATGGTATTTCCTTTTGGAGAAAGTAATTTAATTGTTCAGTATGCACAATTTTGAAATTGTTGTGATGATGTTGTAAAGGTGCAATAAAATGTATATGCATGGAAAAGCTAACAAGTTGTTTGGTCGATTGAAGTTGAAAGTGCAGGAAGCAAAGGGGTTGTGAATATGGCAGCATTGTAAGCCCATAATGAAGGCCAATTGCCTATTGAGCCAAACCGTTATGGGAAGGAAAGTCCCATAATTATGAATCTGGTTCCTATACGGAACAAATATGAAAACAAATCGTGAGATTGGAAAATCTGTGGGTAACAGATTTGCAATAAAATTCTAAAAGTTAGAATTTATAATGATGTCTCATGAATTTTGTATACCTGTGATACAGGTGAGAAAAAAATACATGTCCAGAAAGGATAGATGAGGGTTGTCAAAGTTGAAGATGATGAACATGGCTACTACTGAGCCATGAAAACCCTGTGATAAGCCATGATCGCCTGAAAATTATTGTGTTGAGGTAACACAAGTTGGAGGTACGCCTCGACAGAGCAAGTCTGAGGGACGCCTCGACTGTAAGACTCGATAGAGTCTCTAAAATTTTCCTGTGCGAGAAAACCTTGGCAGGGAAAGATGGATCACCCGAGGGACTGTATAACAGTGAAAGGGATGCTTGAGCCTAGGCCTAGAGGGTGAGTGACCGCAAGGAAGAGGAGACCTTAATAATTCTTGTAAACTATTGGGATCATGCACACAATGGGTAGTTTCCCATGCGGAAAAACCTTGGAAAGGAAGATGAAATCATGATAGCTCTTGTGAACTATTGAATTGGAATCATGCACCCAATGGGTATGTCAAGGAAAGCGATGAGCATGGATAAAAAAACTACCATGTGGATACAGATCCACAAACTGCAAAGATATGTATTGTGCTAAGATTATGAAATTTTCCTTTTGAATTTTGAACAACAGTAAGATGTTTTCGCACAAAATTGTGATTAATGTGCTTGTTGTCCAAGAATTATTGAAGGCAGGTGATGAAGACTAAGATTCTGAAAGAGGACCTGACCGAAGACGAAGGTCAAGACTTTTGAAGTGGCTGAATAAGAAAGGCGTGACAGGTTCTTTTGAGAAGGAACACCGAGGACGGTGTTCCTTTAAGGGGGAGGGAATTGTAATACCCTATCTACCCCAATTTCTAATTAATCATAAAATAGGAATTGCCATGCTAATGCATGAGGAAAATGTAAATGTATTATTGTTTGAGTTGCCAATGACTGACTGTGGGGGTGAATCCTTTAAAGTATTGGCCATGATATCACTAGAGGAAGAATTTGAAAACTATAAGAGAGGGTTCATTATGACAAATAACCCCCAAATTTCCCTTGATGAGGATGACAACCTCCTTCGGATCCCAAGGAGAGAAATCAGTTAATGAAGAAAGGACCGGTGGTTGAATTATCAACCACCCCCATGAATGGAAACATGGGTTGTCAACCCAAAGTACCACAGGGACCTATAGACCTGAGCTTCCTTCTGACAGAAGGAACAAGATAGGTGGGCAAAACCTTCCAAGGTAAGAGGGATACACACGGGAGAGGAGACACCGGAAAAAAAGAGAGTAAGCTCGTAAGGGAGATGCTCCAGTTGAATCACAAACGGAAGACTGCAAGCTTGATGTGGAAGAGCATTTGAGAAACCTCGGCGAGGCCATAACCGAGAGAGAGAAATATCTGAGTTACAGAGAACAAGACCCAAATAGAAGCGAAAACGGAGGAAGAACCCTCGAGAAGTGTGAGAATTCCCTGGTGATATCATGGCTTGGCATGGGGGTGGCTAGAGTTCTAAGAATGAATTCCTTTGTGCCTATGGTCAGGTGGAAGGACGAACACCCACAGTTAGTTGGATGGCGGAAACCTGTAATAGATAAGCGATCTCCTGCCCTGTTTAATTTATCTGTAACTATGTATGAATTGGTTATACTGTGTATGTTGCAGGAATTGTGCATGACTTCTTAATGGATATACTGTATTCCTTTTATCACTGTTTGGTTGTATAATTAGTCCAATAAGAAATCATATGGTTAGGATATGTTTTATACTCGTAAATACTTGTGTCATGTGGTGGCATAAGCCTGAGTCACGAACTATGTGTTCATTGACCGTGAACACAGTTTCATGTACGCATGTAAACCTTCCTAATCGTTTTGAGTCCCTTGGAGGACAGAGCTTGTTAAGCCCAGAAGAAGAGCGCAAGGCTCTTAAGTCCTTCATAGCTAACAAATCTCAGGAGAGATAACACTTGCAGAGTTTTCCTTAAACCAAGGTGGATTGCAGAGGAAAGGAAAAAGGTTTGAAACCTTTGGAGACCGAAATTATTCAAGGACTGGAAGCAGCGAAGGCTCTAGAGGAAAAACGATCAGTATTGGAGGAATGCAGAGACGAGGATGGACAAACATCAGATCTATAGAAGTAGCGATAACCTTAACGCTTCGTGCCCAAAGGAGGATTTCGACGTTCAGGGAAACAAAGGTACAGATCCCTTTGAATGCACGATACACAAAATCCCGATAGGAAGTTAGACCGTCATATATCAAGTTGGACACATGTCGATCGATGGAAGAACCAAAGGAGGGATGCGTGGCAGTCGGGCAACATTTCGCTGACTCACGATTGGGAGTGGTCAAAGGGCAAGACTACACCAACTCACGATATGCGAAATAACGACGTGATCGTGGTCGTTGACCCAGGAGTGGTTTGGACCGTCGATCGTCTAGAGGGAGATTTCAGTGTTTTGAGAGTCGGGGGTTCGAAGGAAGAACCTTACAATGTGCGAGTCACGAAATCCCAAACTCTTTGAAGACGAAATCAAGCCGTCCATTGTAGAGGACGTGTGGAGAGAGCTTAGCATTTCGCTGACTCATAGAGCAAGAAGGTCAAAGAACATACTGTTCGAACTAGCGATGTGCAAAGTCGCGATTTGATCGTAGGCATCCATCAAGGAGGGCACATGGTGAAAGCTCAGTGTTTCGCTTACTCGCGACTCGAAGGAGTCAATAGGAAAGGTTTTAAGGACTCGCGATACATGATATTGTGAAAGGATCCAGACCGTTAGATCCAAGCCACAAGAGAACCGTTGGATCAGAACCTCCGCGTGGTATCGCATATCGAGGGTTCAAAGGTTGAAAGTATTTCTTTTCGACTGCAGAAGTCACGAAGTGCCGATCATTGAGGGCTCGTGCGAACACGTGACACATCCATTAGGTGGGGACCGCCTGGTTGACAGGTGGTGGACACATGTCGCCTGGGAAAGAGTCAACCCATTTTTTACCTTTCGCGTTTTAGGGATTTGAAAAGGAGGAGCATGAGGGATCAACACTCCAAATTGCAAAGTCAGGAGTTGTGAGTAGTACTAGTGTTTCTCCTAGACTATGGTTATATGTAGTAGGCGCTAGTGAGGAGGTAGCCATACCCGTATCGAATTTTGGGTATCGACGTTTGGAGAAAGAGGAGTTGAGAGCGTTGACTCTCCAACTCGCAAGTTGCGAAAGGTGCTTGTGATAAGTCCAGGTTGTGGTCGTTTGGAGGAGGATAAGGGAAGGGATGGTCTGTGCTAGGACCCTGTAGAAATTCAGGGATTCTGTCCCTCAAATAAAAGACAACAAAAAAAATTAGTTTTCGTACTCTGTGTGTGACAAATTGGTATCAGAGCATGGTTACAACATTTGGCCTGCTTAGGCTCATGTACAAGTCACGTAAGGAGATATTGTTATCTGCATTTTCTCTTTAAGGAGAAGGACTGCAGAATGAAACTGTAATTTAGGAATTTCTACGAAATTCCAACAAAGGAATTATATTGTTCCTTTGTCTAAATGATAACTACTCTTATAGGAGTAGGGATGCACTGATCAATATTACTGATAAGACCTGAGTGTGAATAACAGAGGTGGAATAAATTGTGCTATGAACATGCACGAGCCAGAAAAAGGACATGAACTAAGTTGTTATGTTATAGTGTGACGATGGCTACCTACTAAAGTAGGTAGAGTCTATTGCAATTGAGATGGATGGTTAGGTAAGAATTAAGATCCTCATGAAGAACTCCTTCATGATTTAGGAAATCTGGTAAGGACTGGTAGGATCCTTAGAAAGTTATAATTACTGCATTATTAAAAGACTAAACCCTGAGCATATAACTCTTGACGATTGAGAGGATGGATGAAAATATGTAGGGTCAGATTACCTAACCTATAATAGTTAGAATTGACAACAAGGATAATCTGTTTAAACAAGATTAAGAGGAGTCCTTTGGGACTGTTGCTAATTCCCAAGAGTGACCTTTGTTGGTTGTTCCCATAAAGAGAGGGTAACATCCGTATGAGTTATGACTATGAGATTAGTCATGTAAGTAACTTAAAAGATTAGAAGAGATAGCGGGGAAATTTTGTATGTCGAACGTGCATATAGAATAAAGCTTGTGTTAAAGTTTGAAAACTCTGGAGGTGAAGCGCAGAAAATTGAAGTTCGAAGAAAGAACAAGTACGAAGGATTGAGTGGGAGAAATCCTTCAGAAAAGAATTTTGAAGATAGGATAAGATCGAGAGTCAAGATCCATTCAGAAAGAGCCGAAATGTTTCAAGTTGTTCGATCTCGGAGAAGTAGTGCACTAGTTAGTTGCGAGGAGATACCGGAATTTCGCAAAACCAAAGGGATTGGAAGAAGCAATGAGAAATTCGTGAACAGATCATAGACGTTGATCAAGGAGAAATATAGACCATTGATCGTCTAGAGAGAATTTCGCAATTTCGGGGATCGAAGGATTCAAGGTGCTTCATAACCAAAGTCTCGAAATTGCAAAATGTCAATCGCCTTTTAGTTCAGATCGTGGTCGTCGTCGGTGGTCTCATGAGGAGAAGGCGTGAACTAGTATGATGAATACTTAGCTGTGTTCAATTGTACTTGAGTGCATGAGTTTAATGCATTGTGAAGCTTCATAATAGGAAGCCTGATATTAATACCGGTAAGGTATGAATGATATTAAACGTGCAAGTAATGCACATGTATGATGTAAGAGTATAAGTATACTAGAGGCCCAATATGATTGCCCTGATGAGTGAAATGTGAAGCAATTATTGCTCTTGTCTAGATTAAATGAATACTATGGAGGCATAGCTGACTCCATTCTGGGGAGTCATGAAATTTCTATTCCAAATAATAGCCTGAGGGGCATGTATTCCATTCCCTCAGGAAGTACCAATATAATTAGATGAAAGGGTAAATGAGCAAAGATGCTCTCTTGTCATAATGAGAGACAAATGATTACGCCTTTGAGCATCACATGAGAAGGATTGTGAACAATCCCGAGTTGACTAATCTTAAAAGTAAAGACGTATGTGGGCTATGAAATATACCCATGACGACTACATGCAGGCTTAGGATTATGAATATGGTTAAATAAATAATGGATGTAAGTTAACAAAACCAGAATACGTAATTAGGTAAATGACAAAGATGCATGTTTATATTCCTTAAGGGAATATTTGGTAGACAGCTAAAGCTAACTCAAGGCTGAGGCCATCACAAATAGTGATGGATATGCAATAAGGAAGTTGCATGCTGAACGAGTTCCTTGTGGAGTAACCGTGTGAAGACTCTGTCAGGAAAACAAAGTCACAACCTTAATGACTACTGATAATTAAGCAGTAAGCCACAAGCTTATATATATACACCAAAATCTCGGATTACATTTTGAAAAATATCATGTAATGAATAAGAAGACTAATAAATGAATATTGACCAATTATGATAACCGAATGGTAGTGTGCAAGATGCACATGTTCATGATTCATTATGGGAAAAATATTTTGCTATTAAAGCATGTTGAAGTATCCTAAGAGTTAGGATGAGCCTAACCCAGGGATGCTCAGAAAAAGAGCAGTTGTGGAAACTAGTATAGTTGGTAAGAGGCAAGTAAAACCCCCGAGTATGATTAAATGAATAAATGAGTACGTTTAACTGATAAGGCTTGGTTGAAGCCGTGATTAAGAAAATACAATAAGGCCTTAGAGATAACTTGACTAGGCTGAAATCTAGCCCTGGCGGTGTAGAAAGAGTTGGAAGAAGGGGAGAGTCCCCAATTCTTTCCTCGCTGAGTATTATCTTTTCTCTTGGATCAGAAAGTTTGTATGCCAATGAAAGTAAAAAGGTTTTGACACATAGTGATAAGGATTGTATTGCTGAAGATGAAATTGAAATTTGTTTGTGTTGCACTTGTGGAAACATTTGAAGATAATATGATGAAGTGCATGAAGATATGCTAGGACATTTTGAAGATGTTTATGAATTCGAATGTTATGATACATGCATTTGGTTTAACATTATGACTAATATAATTGTGACTATGATGATGCATGCTATGTATAGAAAGGAATTGGAGCTATTGAGCAAGACAATTGCTAATAATGAACAACTGCAAGTAGAGGATGACCAAGAGAAGGCTGTGGTTGAAAGATTGTTGACAGGACTGTGAAAATCCTGCCAAAGCACTGTTGATGAGGTAGAGATCAGAAAGAGAGTTCTAGCAACCACGAACATGTATAAAAATGTTCATGCTTATGTCGCTCAGGGTATGAAAGGATTCGGGTGAGAACCCCTTCCGAAATATTTTATTGTCTCATGTTATTCATGAAAATTGAAAGGGTAGTGGTATGCCATGGATACCCAAGTAGGGTATGATTCAGGAAAGAGAACCTGAATGATGGAGGCGTGAACCTCTGGTAGTAAAGACCGATTGTAACCCTCAGAAGAATTCATGAACTAATATTTCATGAACACATGGACCAATCAAGGAATGATTGGAAACAAAAGTGCTCATAGATAGCACGTTGCATGGAATTACTTCAAGGAAATGCATATTTGCATAAAGGACAGACAATGGATTTCCCATTGAGGAAGGAGGACCTTCCAACATTTCTACTCACATTGTATAGGTGTTAGAGAAAACCAAATTTGGGTGGCCATGAGTGTTGGCACCCTAGTTATTAATGAAGGCATAATGCTTGCGTGCACTCATGCAAAACTTTTAAGTTTTATGTGTACTAATTTGGGATCGTGATCAGCCTATAGCAGGAAGCATGGTCCTCTTGTAAGAATGAATGAAAATGAATAGGCCATGTAGTGGAGAGGTTGGTTAAGTTCCAACACACCATGGCCAAGAACCTGTCATAAAGTGTGACAAACTTGAAATCAATGAAAGGGTGCATTGGGTATGAATGTGGCCACAAATGTTGGCGCATTCATTAAAATCAATTGATATCTGAATCACATTTTGAAAATTTGGTAGGCTGGAATGATGCATAGGTAAGGGATGATGTATCCTTTCGCTTTAAATCTTTGAATAGATGAAATGACCTTGATTGTTAGTATACTTGATTTTCAAAAAAGGTAATGTACATGAAAAACTGACAATTGTTTGGTTGTGTAAAGAATGAAATTGCAGGGAGGAAAGGGTATTGGATATGGAAGTGTTGTAAGTCCATAAGGAAGACCGATTGCCTGCTGAGCCAAATTGCAAGGAATGGTATTTCCTTTTTGAGAAAGTAATTTAATTGTTAAGTATGCACAATTCTGAAATTGTTGTGACGATGTTGTCAAG
>ML777288.1:843701-856999 GCA_009831015.1 Picea engelmannii | reverse complement strand
GGTTAAGTTCCAACACACCATGGCCAAGAACCTGTCATAAAGTGTGACAAACTTGAAATCAATGCAAGGGTGCATTAGGTATGAATGTGGCCACAAATGTTGGCGCATTCATTAAAATCAATTGATATCTGAATCACATTTTGAAAATTTGGTAGGCTGCAATGATGCATAGGTAATGGATGATGTACCCTTTCTCTTTGAATCCTTGAATAGATGAAATGACCTGGACTGTTAGTATACTTGATTTTCGAAAAAGGTAATGTACACGAAAAACTAACAATTGTTTGGTTGTGTAAAGAATGAAATTGCAGGGAGGAAAGGGTCTTGGATATGGCAGTGTTGTAAGTCCATAAGGAAGACCGATTACCTGCTGAGCCAAACTACAAGGAATGGTATTTCCTTTTTGAGAAAGTAATTTAATTGTTAAGTATGCACAATTCTGAAATTGTTGTGACGATGTTGTAAAGGTGCAATAGAATGTATATGCATGGAAAAGCTAACAAGTTGTTTGGTCGATTGAAGCTGAAAATGCAGGAAGCAAAGCGGTCGTGGATATGGTAGCATTGTAAACCCATAAGGAAAGCCAATTGCCTACTGAGCCAAACTGTTATGGGAAGGGAAGTCCCATAATTATGAATCTGGTTCCTGTCCAGAACAAATATGAAAACAAATAGTGAGATTGGAAAATCTGTGGGTGACAGATTTGCAATAAAATTCTGAAAGTTAGAATTTATAATGATGTCTCATGAATTTTGTATATCTGTGATACAGGTGAGAAGAAAAGACATTTCCAAAAAGGATAGATGAGGGCTGTCAAAGTTGAATATGATGAACATGGCTACTACTGACCCATGAAAACCCCATGATAAACCATGATCACTTGAAAATTATTATGTTGAGGTAACACAAGTCGGAGGTACGCCTCAGCAGAGAAAGTTTGAGGGAGGCCTCGACTGTAAGACTCGATAGAGTCTCTAAAATTTTCCTATGCGAGAAAACCTTGGCAG
This sequence comes from Picea engelmannii, assembly GCA_009831015.1. Taxonomy (NCBI): domain Eukaryota; kingdom Viridiplantae; phylum Streptophyta; class Pinopsida; order Pinales; family Pinaceae; genus Picea; species Picea engelmannii. The sequence goes on along the minus strand of ML777288.1, from coordinate 855,992 downwards.
GGCAAGATGGATCGCCCGAGGGACTATATAATAGTGAAGGGGATGCCTGAGCATGGACCTGGAGGGTTAGTGACCGCAAGGAAGAGGAGACCTTAATAATTCTTGTAAACTATTGGAATCATGCACACAGTGGGTAGTTTCCCGTGGGGAAAAACCTTGGAAAGGAAGATGAAATCATGATAGCTCTTGTGAACTATTGAATTGGAATCATGCACCCAATGGATACATCAAGGAAAGAGATGAGCATGGATAAAAAAACTACCATGTGGATACAGATCCACAAACTGCATAGATAAGTATTGTGATAAGATTATGAAATTTTCCTTTTGAATTTTGAACAATAGTAAGATGTTTTCGCACAAAATTGTGATTAATGTGCTTGTTTTCCAAGAATTATTGAAGGCAGATGACGAAGACTAAGATCCTAAAAGAGGACCTGACCGAGGACGAAGGTCAAGACTTCTGAAGTGGATGAATAAGAAAGGCGTGACAGGTGTTTTTGGGAAAGAACACCGAGGACGGTGTTGCTTTAAGGAGGACGGAATTGTAACACCCTATTTCCCCCAATTTGTAATTAATCATAAAATAGGAATTACCATGCTAATGCATGAGGACAATGCAATTTATTATTGTTTGAGTTTCCAATGACTGACTGTAGGGGTGAATCCTTGAAAGTACTGGCCATGATATCACTAGAGGAAGAATTTGAAAACTATAAGAGAGGGTTCATTATGACAAATAACCCCCAAATTTCCCTTGATGAGGATGACAACCTCTTTCGGATCCCAAGGAGAGAAATCAGTTAATGAAGAAAGGACCGGTGGTTGAATTATCAACCACCCCCGTGAATGGAAAGATGGGTTGTCAGCCCGAAGTACCATAGGGACCTGCAGACCTGAGCTTCCTTATGACAGAAGGAATAGGATAGGTCGGCAAAACCTTCCAAGGTAAGAGGAATACACACGGGAGAGGAGACACCGAAAAAAAGAGTGTAAACTTGTAAGGGAGATGCTCCAGCGGAATCACAAACAAAAGGCTGCGAGCTTGATGTGGAAGAGCATCTGAGAAACCTCACCGAGGCCATAACAGAGAGAGAGAAAGCTCTAAGTTACAGAGAACATGACCAAAACAGAAGCAAAAATAGAGGAAGAACCCTTGAGAAGTGTGAGAATTCCCTGGTGATATCTTGGCTTGGAATGGGGGTGGCCAGAGTGATAAGAATGAATGCCTCTGTGCCTATGGTCGGGTGGAAGGATGAACACCCACAGTTAGTTGGTTGGCGGCAACCTGTAATAGATAAGCGATCTCCTGCCCTGTGTAATTTATATGTAACTGTGTATGAATTGGCTATACTGTGTATGTTGCAGGAATTATGCATGACTTCTTAATGGATATACTGTATTCCTTTTATCATTGCTTGGTTGTATAATTAGGCTAGTAAGAAATCATATGGTTAGGATATGTTTTATACTCATAAATACTTGTGTTTTGTGGTGGCATAAGCCTGAGTCATGAACTGTGTGTTCGTCGACCGTGAACACAGTTTCATGTATGCATGTAAACCTTCCTAATCGTTTTGAGTCCCTTGGAGGACGAAGCCTATTAAGCCCAGAAGAAGAGCACAAGGCTCTTAAGTCCTTCATAGCTGATGAAGCTCAGGAGGGATAACACTTGTAGAGTGTTCCTTAAACCAAGGTGGATTGCAGAGCAAGGGACAAAGGTTCGAAACCTTTGTTGATCAAAATTATTCAAGGGATGGAAGCAGCGACGGCTCTAGAGGAAAAACGGTCGATATTGGAGGAACACAGAGATGAGGATGGACAAACGTCAGATCTACAGAAGTAGCGATAACCTTAATGCTTCGTCCCCAAAGGAGGATTTCGACATTTGGGGAGACAGAGGTAGAGATCCCTTCGAACGCGAGATACACGAAATCCTGATGGGAAGTTAGATCGTCAGATATCAAGTTGGACACGTGTCGACTGATGGAAGTACCAAAGGAGGGACGTGTGGTAGTTAGGAAACATTTCACTGACTCGCGATTGGGAGTGGTCAAAGGGAAATATTACACAAACTCACGATACGTGAAATAACGACATGATCATGGTCATTGACCTAGGAGTGGTCTGGAGCATCGATCGTCTAGAGGGAGATTTTGGCATTTCGGGAGTCGGGGGTTCGAAGGAAGAACCTTACAATGTGCGAGTCACGAAATCCCAAACTCTTCGAAGAGGAAATCAAGTTGTCCATTGTAGAGGATGCATGGCGAGAGTTCAACATTTCGTTGACTCGTAGAGAAAGAAGGTCAAAGAACATACTGTTCGAACTAGCGATGTGTGAAGTCGCGATTTGATCGTAGTCGTCCATCAAGGAGGGCATGTGGAAAAAGCTCAAAATTTCGCCTACTCATGAATCGAAGGAGTCAACGGGCAAGGTTTTAAGGACTCATGATACGCGAGACCGTGAAAGGATCCAGACCGTTGGATACAAGCCACGGGAGAATCGTTGGATCAGAACCTTCACGTGGTATCGCGTATCGGGGGTTCAAAGGTTGAAATAATTTCTTTTCAACTGCAGAAGTCACGAAGTGTCGAGCATCGAGGGCTCGTGCGAACACGTGGCACATCTGTTAGGTGGGGACCGCGTGGTTGATAGGTGGTGGACACATGTCGCCTAGCAAAGATTTAAGCCATTGTTGACCTTTCGCGTTTCGGGGATTCAGAAAGGAGGAGCATGAGGGCTCAACACTCCAACTTGCAAAGTCGCGAGTTGCGAGTAGTACTAGTGCTTAGCCTAGCTTATGGTTATATGTAGTAGGCGCTAGTGAGGAGGGAGCCATACCCGTATCGCATTTCAGGTATCGGTGTTTGGAGAAAGAGGATTCGAGAGCCTTGACTCTCCAACTCGTCAGTTGCAAAAGGCGCTTGTGATAAGGACAGGTTGTGGTCATTTGGAGGAGGATAAGGGAAGGGATGTTCTGCGTTAGGCCCCGTAGAAATTTTGGGATTCTATCCCTCGAAGAAAAGACAAAAAAAAAATTAATTTTCGTTGTGGGTGTGTGACACTGGTGCACTCTTTGCACATGTCTTCCTCTAGAGTATTCAACAACTCTGCGAGTACCTTCTTCTGATACTCTTCTCTTTGAATTCGACAGAGAGTTCTCCTCGTGCAGACTTGTTCCTGCTCAATGCCCACCTAAAAGAGATCTACAAAGTTCTTAGTGACACTTTCTCTCTGTTCTTCCTCTGCACACTTTACCCTCCAAGGTATTCAACAACCTTGAATTTTCCCTTGAGTTGTCATCGATTTGGTGCACCCTCATGGCATGTTCTTTTCTAACTCAACAGAGTTCAGATGCTCACTCCTTACGTTGGTTATAGAACCTCCAATGTTTTATTGTGCACTCCTTGCATAGCCTAAGAACCCAAAACAATATTTCAAACTCAACAAGGGTAGAGAAATCTATATTCCTACTGCATATGAAATCTATCATACATCTACAACATACACAAACACACAGATAACATTCATCAAATACACATAAACACACTTAAAGTTCATATGTAGGAAAAATTGCTTTCTTTCTGTTAGCACTAGAAGTCACCTTCAGATTGCGTTGAAGGTAAGTCCAATACCCATCATTTTATATGTCACGGGTTAGTTTTAAAGAGGTAAAATGGGCCCAGACTCAATGATAATACCATTCTAACTCAGAAATATGGACTAGCATGCAAGCATTTGAGGTCTGGAATCAACTTCAGTCAGTAAGTTGGAGTAAGGGTGAATAGAGGGAAGACTTTGGTGAGGAGAGTGTAGAGGTTTGCTATGGACATTAGGTATTCAAGCAGCCTAAGGAGGAAAACTCAAACACAAGATCCTCTTGGATTCAAATTTTAAGGAAACTGAAAGAAATTATAACAACACTATAATCAAACATTTATCATAATACAATTACAACAATTCATGTGAATCAGTCATTCATGAACTCTCTCAGTATCATAGGCAAATAATATGGAGCAATAAAGCTGAAATAGATTAACCAATATGTCTCAAAAAACAAATACATAACCAGAGAACGAGTGTTCTTCATAAAAATATTATAATAGCAGGGAGCCTGGCTCAACCATTTGACCTTAACAAAATAACAAAAATGAGTATATATACTCAAAACTACTACAACTACCAGGAGCATGATCAGACCCCTACATTCAAAGTTTCCAGTCGACACCCTCTCAGTTAGGTTGTGAAGTCCTCACTATGTCAGACGTGAGCCAGGAATAGTTATGTGTTTTACAGGAAAAATTGCCCATAAGGAAGCTTTGGATCGTAAGTGTGCCTTCATGACTTCTCTCTGCAACGTTTTCCATTTATGGGATGAGGCAAGGTCCCAACTGTTGCCCACAATCTTCAATAACTATCTTCATTGGGATTAGGACTGGACCCGACACCCATAACTGTTCTCAGATAGTGCCAATGACTTCTGCGAGTCCATCTTGATGCCTTGAGGCTGTGAATGGTCTTTGTCTATGACCAATGTGAGCTTTGCAGGTGGCAGTCTGATAGCGTATGCGCAGGGGATGGCCACATGCTGCTCTTGGATAGGATGTTATATGAGCACGTGATTGCAAGGCCACTCTAAGGTGGTTTGCATTTAGACGCTTTTGGGCCTGCAATCCATCCCCCTTCGCCATGTATCACTCTTGACTTACCATGGTTTCAATTGCAGGACCGCTCAAGAAAATTATCGCCCGAGTATGTTGCATTCCTACAATGGACTGTGGTTGTCGATATCATGATCTTAGATGAGGCTTCACAATCAATGGCTCAAATCTGCCCCCTCCAAATCAATGGATCAAATCTTCCCTTTCAAAACAACGACCGAGATTTGCTTGGCGGATCGACCTTCACGCCTTTCAATAGTCAAACTTTATTTGCTACAAGAAAATTCTTCGGAGATAGCGATTTGATGACGCGTGGATCCTGGATTAGGATGGCTGAGATCTACTTCGGGCCTCCGAGCTCCAAGAAAATCCAAAATCAAATCTTGCTTACCTTCTGTGCTTTTAACCGGAGTTGTCGATCTACTAACGCATGTCTTGTTCAATCAACAGTTCTTCTCCTTCTTTGGGACTTTGACACCTTCAACCAGATCAATGACCCTTCTGCTCCCTCCTCGATCAATGATCGATATCTCCTTCAGGTCTTTGGGACTTCGAGCACTTGGGGACTTTGCAATGTTTAACTCCCACAATTATCCAGAGCGCATTACTCCGAAGCGAGGGATCTGCCTCCATGGGTCCTCAGCTTTTGATGGCTTAGATTATTTTGGGAGTTCGGTTTTCAACACTTAGGGAATTCCACACACTTCTCACTTCGAAACTCTCGAAGCTTATTTCCCTGAACACTTGGATCAACTACCACCTGTCCCATTATAAATCAATGGCTCATGCTCTCTTCGGGCCTTTTGCTCAGGTGCTATACTTCGCACAAATTTTAAGATTCTGAACACCTGCGAGCTGCTAATCTGAACTCCACATGGAATTCCCACCATTGAAAGATGAACCTGCCTTAACTTGATTCGGGTCCAGAACGAATCGCTCTGAGTGTCGTGCTTTGAGCCCACGACTGCGGCATTTGTAAACAAAGACTTGAACGACTATATAGGAGTTGGAAAAATAGGGAGACTGTGTCACTTTATGTTGGAAAATCTTTAACAGACAGTGCATGCTTGTATACTTGTCATTGATGGCAAGTACAACAGTGAAGATGGAATGAGTATAGAAAGTATGAAATAGATGGGCGTTATGAGAAGACACTGCAGGGAGGATTTGTAAGATTTGGTCATAACGGATTCTATATGTTGTAATGCATCATCCGATTCAATTATCAGGAGATCATGCTGGAGTTTCGGGCTGGAATGATGTCTCTGGAGGGGACACGAATTGTGCCAGATACTCGGAAAGGACTTGTTCGTGTAGCTAGGGGAGATGAGGGTTTGTTGCACTTTCAATGGCTTAATTGAACAAGTAATGTGATAGAAGTTGATCAAATTGTATTAACAGATGAAGTTGTATTTGAAAAGGTCCAGGAAACCCCTGAGCGATGTACATTTTGAAATTCAAGGAGGATGATCGCAAATTCTGTTTTTGGATGCAGGTTCCCGATGACCGTCAGATCAAGTATTGAACGGGACTGTTGATCTGGACCATCGACTCCATTTCGGAGTTTCGCGACTCACGTCTTGGAGAGGCAAGAAACATGATCATTGAAATCGCGATATGCGAAATCGCGATCTAATCGCTGCCGTCAGATAAAGGTGTGATCTAGATCGTCGACTCCATTTCGGAGTTTCGCGACTCGCGACTTGGAGAGGTAAGAAACAAAATCGTCGAAATCCCGATATGCTAAATCGCGATTTAATCCCAGCCGTCAATTCATGATGTGTTCTATACCATTGATCTGAGCTCCATCTTAGAGCTTCGCCTATCGGGAGTTGGAGTGACAAGAATCTCTACCGCCGAAATCGCGAGATGCGAAATCATGATTTATTCCCAACCGTCAGATCAAAGTGTGTTCTAGACCACTGATCTAAGCTTCATTTCGGAGTTTCACTTATCGCAACTTGGAGTGACAAGGACCTCCTTCGAAGGAATCGCGAGACGCGAATTCACGATAAGATCTAGATCATAGACTCATCGAGATCGTGGACCGTTGATCTCAACTCCATCTCGGGGTTTTGGGGATCGTCACTTGGAGAGTCGAGATGCCTCATCTCCAGACTCACGAAAGGCGAATTCGCGAAAAACACTTTTTGCATAAGCGCTTGATCGTAGCCTTGGTCATATTGGGGAAGGAGCTAGTGCAAAAAAGCTCCGTATCGGAGCTTCAAAGATCGCGACATGAAGTGTCGAGACACTCGGCCACAGGATTTCTGAAATGTCGAAACCCGATTTAAAGACAATGTTAATAAAGTTCATCCAACAGAGCAGATAAACTGGAATATGATCGGAGGGTTACTGTTCTCTCTCACAGTTAACTCCTCAGTTACGAATCTGTTAGCGAAACAAACTCATGATCGTCGATCGGTTGGCGTTTCAGTTGCTCGGATGGTTTTTTTTCTTTTGTCTAAGGAGATGCGAAGGTGAACCGTCGTGGGTGTGTATAAAAGAAAAAGATACAGACTGTGCGTGTAGTTGTTTTTTTGGATGAAAAATGAATTAAACGATAAGAAAGGGAAAATCATAGAATGCGCAGAGTGAGACTGGGAATATGCGCAGTGTGAGATAAAACTCAAAGAAGAATAACAGATGATGAAAAGACTTGAAGCAGAGCAGAATGACAGAACAAGTTGAAGTAGAGCAGAATGACAGAACAAGTTGAAGAAGACCAGATTTATAGAACATAGAAGAAGTGGTAAGAATTGATTTATCTGTGTAGTTGTCTATTTATTTATTCATTAATATCCCAGGGTGGTTGGGAGGTGCTAGGGAGGATTGTTGTCCTCCGAGGTTCAAGTGGTAGCTTGAACACAGGGAGTTGTAGCTTCCATCTGGTTGCAGCCAGAGAAACAAGGGTGGCAGGGTGGTGCAAGGGAGAACAAGTGTTCTCTGTTATACAGGTTGGAGCATGTATAACTAGAAGTTGGTGCTTCCATCCAGTTGGTGCTGGAACATTAGGGGAGTTGGTGCTTCCTTCTAGTGGGTGCTAGAGAAACAAGAGAGTCGGTGCTCTCAAACAAGTTGCAGCTTGTAAAATAGATGTAGCAGCCTCACATTGAGTTGGTTCTCAATTATAGATGATGTACAAAACTTAAAAGACTGCCTATCATTTCGAAGAAGAAGAGGTTTTCTCCCTTTATGTGTTCCCTCGGGAAAATCTGTCTCTGTGTATACCTTATGTGTGACTGATGCTCTTTACTTTTACTGTCCATATGTTGTATAATGTTGATGATCACTTGAAGAAAGATTAATAATGTTTTAATAGACTTAATAGTGTTTAAGCTCAATAACAATTGATTCACCCATCTCCCCCCCCCCCTCTCAGTTGTTTTAGTAATTTCAACACTTTAAACACATAGGGGGGCAAACAAAAATGATTTTACAATTCGAAGGGGAAAAAACTTAAGAATTGGTCTGTGAAAGGAGAGAGAGAAGGAAAAACACAGACTTTGGTAGAAATCACAACCCCATAGGACTCTGACAAGTTTGTGTGATAACACTTTCTATTAAGATGAATGTCCTATTACAATATGTGCAGGTTGGATTGTAACAGAGTCTCATCTCTCTCAAAATCCTTCAAAGAATGATTCAGGTAGATATCGTTGGCCATCCACCTTTTCCAACTAGCACAAAATAGTTTTCTGACAATTTTGGTAATTTACTATTTTTAGCAGTTTTTAACTTTCGTGGCCATTTTGAGGGCCTAAATGAAGGTTTTATGGATAAAGGTTCTCAATAATAGTTGAAGGCACTGATTGATCCCCCCAAATGAATCTGCTCGACGATACCTTTCCAATGAGATATCGTGCACCTAAAACCGATATCGTATGCAAAAGTTACGACCCCGAGAAGTTGATGTACTAACTTACCTAAACAAGACCCACATGACTTTTGGCGCTTCATCTCCTAGGGTTAGGTTTTTGGATGTCTAGGGTTTTTAACATTCATGTTTATTGTAAAAATGCCTTCAGAGCCTCATTGTAATGATCTTCTTGCGAATGACCGTAGCCATCACATCTCTTCTCAGAGATAAGCTACCACCATTCCAGCAAGTTTGTTTTCCGCTGCATTTTATAGTTTCATCTTATTTCCTTATTGAATAGAAAACCAATTTTACTGTATCTATGCTATTCTTTGTTAAGAACCTATTAATAATCTGTAGTCATTTCGTTCTGCTCATAAAATTTGGATTAGTAGTATCAGAGTGCTCTGCTCCTTGTCGTCTGAGTGCATGTTCCCAACGAGGTCGGAGTACAAAGAGTTGGGTTTCGAGCTTGTTTCTCTTGAGGACAAAAGCTCTCACACGCCCAAGTGACCTCTCATGGAAGGAGAAAATAAAGATGACGGGATAGGAGATCCTTTTAAAATGTTGCTTGAGGAATCCCTCATGCAACAGAGGAACGAGATGATGGATAGTTTCATGCAAATCCTTTGGCGGCTACCAACAGACGATGCATCTTCTTCGAGTGGAGACGTCGCCCCCTTCAAGGTACAAATAAACTTCAATATTCCAATATTTGAAGGTCAGATAGACGCAGATACTGTAGACAAGTGGTTGAATCTACTAGAAGGGTATTTTTCTGTCCATAACTTTTCGAATAGAGAAAAGATTACTTTTGCGCTCCTCAAAGCTGTTCCCCATGTCAAATATTGGTGGGAAACTTTTTGTGAGAAAAAGGAAACAGAGGAACCCTCATTATTTGCAGTCACGACCACCTGGGAATCATTTAGGGATGTTATTAAGGAACAATACTACCATGTCGAAAGTTATGACGCCTTGTATACCAAATGGACCACACTGCGATAAGAAAAAGACCAAACAGTGCCAGATTTCACAAATAGCTTCCATACCTTCCTCACCAAGCTGAGTATCAAAAATTCAAAGTGACATCCAGATTTAGGCTCATTATTTATTTTTTTTGCTTGAAAGGAGGGAAGATTACTCCCAAGTTAGCTACTCAAAATTATATGAATAATATATTCTTAAGTTTAGTTTTATGGTTAAATCAATATTTTTGTGGTTACTTCATAGGTATAAGGATTCTTGTGTATTGGGCCTCTGGTTTGATTTGATTGATAAGTCCACACTAACAACTTATGACTCCCATAGTTAGGCATAAATCCACACTTTCTCTTTGGATTCACACTCAACGCACTGAATTCTACACTAACGCCTGTAATGGAGAGCATGTCGGAGAACAAGGTCCCGGTTTCCAAACCGCACAAACCCAATACATGAAGGACAGCGGAGGAAATCTTTCAGATTGGTAGATGAAGATGAAACCCAATAATCTGAAGGAGAGGTACGAATTAGGGCGCCTGCTCGGGCAAGGGACGTTCGTCAAGGTCTACCACGTGAGAAATTTCAAGACCGGCGAGAGAGTCTCCATTAAAACCATGGACAAAGAAAATATCCGCAAGGTTGAAATGATGGAACAAATTAAACGGGAAATCTGGGTAATGAGACTGGTCCGGCACCCCAACATCGTTCGGCTCTACGAAGTCATGGTGACCAAATCGAGGATTTACATCGTCATGGAGTATGTTAAGGGCGGCGAACTCTTCGAGAGGGTTGTCGACAAGGGGAGACTGAAGGATGTGGAGGCGAGGAAGTATTTTCAACAACTGATAGGAGCGGTGGATTTCTGCCACAGCTGGGGTGTGTATCACCGGGACTTGAAGCCGGAGAAAGTTTTATTAGACGAAAACGGGGACGTGAAGGTCTATGACTTCGGGCTCAGTGCGCTGCCTGAGCAGTTCAGGCAGGACGGGCTTCTGCACACGGCATGCGGCACGCCGACCTACGTCGCGCCGGAGGTCATTACCAAGAAGGGCTACGACGGTGCCACGGCCGACATCTGGTCGTGTGGGGTCATACTCGTTCCACAATTTAGTAAATATAAAGCAATAAAAAATATCTTAAAATAAATAATTGTGGGATACTAAACACTCTCAAACTTAGTTGAAACTTTAATGAAAACCATATTGACACACCAAAAACGTTTATAGAATTAATAATCAACCCTAAAATCTACCTTGTTAGTATGCAAGCAGTTTGCCAAAAACTATGCAATAATAGTTTCTAAGTCTCCCCAAAAAAAATGATTTTAAAAATTACATTATCCTAAAAACAAAAAACTATTTTACAAAACTCTACTCACAAAAAAACTATTTTATAAAGCTCTAGTTATAAAAAACTATTTTATAAAAACTTTAATATGTAATAGAAAGATCTAATTACAACTAAAATATTATTAAAAACTAAAATCCAATAAACTTAAAATTATTTAAAAAAAAAATAAACAAAACAAACACAAAACCTACTTTGCTATGCCTACCTTCCTAAAAACACAAAACCTACCTTACTATGTCCACCTTCCTAAAAGGAAATTAGATCAACCAAACATAGAACCTACCTTGCTATGCCCACCTAAATTAGATCAACCAAAGTAGAATTTATATGAGGAGTGAAAGATGGGAAAAGAATGATCTATTATTTTTAATGTCTTTTTAAAATAATCAACTTAAATCATTATTACCAAAAAAAATTCTCCCCAAATATATTTATCATTTTAATTTAATATAATATAATATTTCATATTTCCTCCCATTCCATATCTAAACATACAAAACAATCCTAAATTCTCATTATACTTTACTTCCCCTTATGGCTAGTTGGTTGCTTAGTTCCATATAGTTAAACACTAAAATACTCGGTAGCCTTCCCACTCATAGATGCCATCGATGATATTATGGCTACAACCTACATCTCTCTAATTGGTCATGAAGAAATAAACCCTCCAACAAGGTTTCATAGTTCGTCAACTTCTTGTATGAGTATCTCAAACTTTAAAATGTTGCAGTGGCAAGATAGTCTTTCAGCACAATATAGTGGCAATGCTCGAGATTGCGTCATTACTTAAAAAAAACTGCCAACAAATAGAGCTCAACACCATCCATCACTTTGTTCATGCAAATTGTAATGTTGATATATGAGAGAGAAAGTCATGTTGGTGGGTGCTATATTGAAGAAGGATTCTAAAAAGATGTAACTGATTAAATGATAAATCTCATTAATTCACAAGGGTATTGATAGACATATTGATTAACCACTGATACTAAATTTCTAAAAAAATGTAAGTGATTAAATGAGAAATTTGATTAACTTATTAATACACAAGATTATTGACCAACACATTAATTAATATTAATACATAAGGGTATTGATACACATTGATTAACAAATGACATTAAAATTCTAAAAAAATGTAAGTGATTAAATGATAAATTTAATTAACCTATTAATACACAAGGTTACCAACACATTAATTAACAAATGATACCAAAGTTAATATATAAAATAACATCATATATGATCATTCAATAAATACTTAGTCAACTACCTGTATAGCTTCTAACCCTCATATAGAATAATAAAAAAAAAAAAACTATAAGTAGTAATTATAAAATGACACATCCCGCAGGGGTGTAGACCGATTGGCAAGTGCCGTGTAAATGGAAAGAAATATGTAAAAAGAGGTCTCAAGGTCGATTCTCACCCCGATTTATTCGG
>ML777288.1:765728-800842 GCA_009831015.1 Picea engelmannii | reverse complement strand
ATGCTACAGGAAGACTCATTCTTGGATGAGGTACCTTGTTGATCAAATTTTCATCAAATTTCAGGTCGCAACATCCTTCTTTATGCAGTCCAACAATGTATTGGCCATGTCTATGCCTGATCATGACCACACATATCAACAATAATGATTAAGCATGTCATTATATCTGAATTATATTTTTTCATTGTTCTTCATATCATGAAGATATATATGCATGCAAGTTAGGAACCATGGACATAGCCATTATGTTCTTCATTTGTATGCTCTTTAGTGAAATACATAGGTCTAACTGGCCCCTATAAAGTTTATGTAAACATATTGATAAATTAGGTTAAATCTATTTTAACCTTGAATTTGAGAAACTTGGTTAGAAGCACAGATAGATTAACTGTCTTCAAGTATAAATTTAGAGTTTTTACAACATCAAAAAGTTGTAGTTTTAGAGATATACTTCATCTAAATTACTTCAAGAATGTATTTATAAGTGAGGATGACCAATGTACAGTAACAATTTATTGGGAATTCCATCTAGAAATGAAAAAAACATTTCTTAGATTTACCAACATTTTTACAGATCTTAAATGTATGCATCAAGGAATAATGTTGCTATGAGTTCTGTCAAAAACCTTCAAGTCGTCGAAATCCTTTGTGGATACCCCTATTGGACAGTTGGAGTACGTTCCCTTGAATAATGGATCTTTTCCCCATCTAGGAAAAAGTATTGCCTCCATATCCAGAATATCGTTGCCAAACATGTTTGTTCAAAACAAACATTATTTATGTTTTGGTTTCATGGTTAGGATGTTGTTCTATGCATTGGGCTTCGTCATCTGTAACAATTACCATTAGAAGGTTTCCTCCAGGGTATTCATTTTCCAAGTGTTGTGGAAGGAAATAAACGTCGATAAGGATAAAAATATAGGACAATATACTTAAACGCCCATTTGAATTCATTATTAGCATCCTCTGTATGTTCGTCTTCTACAAATGTTGTCAAAAGAATGTGAACTACCTCTCTGATTGAAGCTACAATTGTAAATTGTTGTCAAGATGCTGAACAAGGCTCGATGCTAATGACAACGAGTTAATCCCTGATCCTTTCGGATTGTGTCAATATTAATTTTAAAACGGAGAACTATTATTTTATCGGATCTGATGATTAATCTGTTTTAATGGCTGGTGGGATGAAAAGGCGATGACTGCATTTCCATACAAACATGATGGAAACAACAATAAAAGAAAAAAAAAATACTACATAACAATACATAAAAAAAAAAAAAATTACAACTAAAGCTAACATAACAATCATAAACTAAAATTAAAATTACAATTAAAATACATAAAAAAAACTAAAATTATAGGGGTACCTGGATCTCGGCGCGCCAACGATGCCAACCACCAACACAACCTCCGAAACACCCGCCTACACGCTCATAGACCTTCGATACGCCCGCCTACACGCTCAGAGACGCTCAGAAATCCTCACGCTCACAAATGCTTAGACAAAAATGCCAACAAAGTTCAAAAACGTAACAAATTCAATGTGTCGTTCATATATAAATCATCTTTTGGCCGAAAGATAGTTCGATCGAACATTCGTTTGGTCGAAAGAGTGTTCGGACGAAATATCTTTCGGCCGAAAACATATTGCCAAATGGAAAATATTTGTCCGACTAAATTTTTACACACAATTTGAGGGTGTCGTTACTGCACCGTTCGATTTGACATTTAACTTTTAGGCCAAACACTAGTTCGGCCGAAAACAATAACTTTCAGCCGAAAAATAATATTAGTCCGACCAAAAAACTGTTTTTCGGAATTTTGGAGATCCTATTGTCATGAAAGTGTTACCCACCTTCGTGATTTCACCCAATGGTATCTAAAGATACTATTCTTATCTTAGAATTATATTTTTTTTCCAGCACGAATGTAATTGAGCTAAGCTAGAATAACATTTAAAGTGTTTTATTAAAAAACACATTAATATATAGAAAATAAAATTAAATATGTCATCTCACCAAATTAACAATGGTTTACACTTGTATGTTTCTAGGATCAAATACCTCATACCATTTTATATTTTTCACTTGACATGTATCTTTTCATTTTCTAAAGTACATACAAACAAAAACATCAATGAAGATTGGATAAAGAAATAGAAATAGGGCAGGGTTGGAGGGATTAACTCCTTTATTTAACTCCACATTTTTTTTTTGTCAACAATACATATCATTAACTAATTTTATTCACAGGTTAGAATTTGCTTGTTGAAACAAACATATCCTAGTAGGATGGGCTCATGTGGATCTGATTGGATTGAATGATGTTTTCTACATTCTACAACTTAGTGTGAAGGGGATCTATAATTCTTTAATGCTCAACATGGAGTTGATACAACCTAGTATTCTTTTGATATTTAATATGGAGTTGAAAAGTGGTATTTAAAAAAAGTCAATAACAAATGATATTTTAATACCCACCTTTAGTAAATTAACTACATATCTCCCTTATACACCACACAAATATTTTACTCAATTTTTTTTTACTTTCAATATATATATATATATGTGTGTGTGTGTGTGTGTGTGTGTGTGTGTGTATATGAGAGATATGCAATTTTTTTCCATGCTTTCTTTTTCCTATATATGGTTTGCCAATCATAAATGTAAGAAGATAGATTAGGTTAGAAGGAAGGAAATATCAAATTACAAGTGTAAAGTCTAAATAAGAAAAGACAAAGAGTCCAGAAAAAAAGAAGCATTAAAACTGATCATGATGGTAGCTAAAGCCTCCGGCCCTAAAAGATTATAATAAAATGAGTGGGGCCCTCGTGGCCATCCAACCATTGGTTGAAAGTAATCAGGTCTGCTATTTTTTCTAGTGTTGTCTTAGATAGCACGTCCGCTACCCCATTGTATTCACGAGAGGCGTGAGTGAAGATGAGTTTCTTAAAGAGACGTTGAAGTGATCTGATTTGGTTCATCCAAGCCAGGAGTACAGTCGAATGTAGTGTCGATTGATTCAACCAGTTAATGATCACTTTGAAGTCGTCGATCAGTTGAAGATGTTCAATGTTTAGTCTTGAAGCCAGGTGGAGAGTGGCCCAAGCACCCAAGAGCTCAACCCTTGTGTTTGTGCCCGGGCCACAGTTGAAAGTCCATCTGTATAAGTTGGGTTTATTTAATCTTATCAGTCCACCTGCCCCACTTAAATTTTGGCTGCGTTAGTCTACACCATCAAACTAGCCTATGGTTATATCTTCTGTTCAATTTTTTTTTTAAGCTTAACATAGAGTAAACAAGTGATATATATATATATATAAATTCAATTTTTATGATGGATCAAATATTTTTGAGGTTGTGTTTTTTTCAAATCCAAAAATTTAAGAAAAAGTTTATACCTAGACGAATTTATGATCCCTTTAAACTTATGATAAATCTAGATTTGAAGATGGATTTGCACTTTAAAATTTAATTGGTTTTTCAAGACCTCCTCCACCACATCTTTCCATCATGCATTCATTTGAGGTTAATGTTTTTTAAATAAAAAAAAAAATTGAAAAAAGATTATACCTATAAAGATTTATCCCTTTAAACCTAGAATTAAAAATAGATTTATACTAATTTAAAGTTGAACTGAGGCTCCTCCACCACAATACTTTAACTTACTGAATACTCCCTTTTACTCAGTTTTTCTTAAACCCATTTTAACAAATTCTATGAAATCTTGATATATCCATTAAAAAAATCCACTTGAAATTACTTCAATATTAAGGAGTAGACTAATTCTGGAGTAAACAAACCTTGTTTTTCAAGCAAAAAAAAAAAAAAATAGGCCTGAATTTAATCAGATTTTCAGAGATAGTCTGAGTTTTCATCAAAATTCTGAAAATTTAAAATGGAACAACCAAAAATACCTACTTAAAAAATAACTCTGAAGAGAAAATTACTCCCGAATTAACCCACTCCCAATATTATACCCGGATCGCTTGAGATTTGCATTTCTGTAACAGTATGGTCATATGACCGAGGAGTTCTAAGTCCTTTCGTAGTCGCATTAAATACAAAGGCCCATATTAATCATATTTTTCTGTAAAGAGAAAATATATTGTATTCAGCAAACGAGAATCTTCTTTTATACATGGGTGACACGATTTCGTTTGAATAATAGTGCTTTCCACAGAGAGGAGGCCGAGGCCTGTCATACAACTTCAAATAAAACCCTCTTAAATAGTGCTTTCTACAGAGGGGAGGCCAAGGCCTCTCATACAACTTAGAAAAGGCCTCCCGTTTGACTTAAAAAAGCAATGTATTCTACAGAGGGAAGGCCTCGGCCTCTCTGACAACTTAGAAAAGGCCTCTCCCGTTTGACCTAAAAACGCAATGTATTCTACACAGGGAAGGCCTCAGCCTATCTGACAACTTAGAAAAGGCCTCTCGTTTGACTTTAAAAAGCAACGTCTTATGAATAATCGTGATGATGATGATGTATACACAATGAATATCTACTTTTCGTTCTACTGAGTGCCCCTCATCCCACGCCCTGCTTGTCACCGTCCCATGCCCCCACGATGTCCTTGAGACCTGGCCTGAGGACCTGCGTGCAGAACTTACTGTACTCGGGCGTATCACCCCCGGTCTGGCCAAGTTCCACAACGAAGAGCGAGGGCGCCACTTCAAAAATTTCGGCATCAATACACAAATGGCCCTTGCGCCCATTCTTGGAGTCCTGCAACTTCAGCTTGCAGTCCTTAGATTTCTTAACGCTGAACCTCAGCACTTTCGCAATCTCCTCCAGCTTCGACATTATTCTCGACACTGGCTCAGTCGACGTGAACCTCGACGACTCCTGCGTTTCGACCTTGTCCTTGAACAGCCCGGAGAGATCGAACCCCGGAGAGAGAGAAATGATGTCGAAGGCGTTTAGACAGGTCGGTTTGGCGGTGAAGAACGCCGACTCAACATCGTCGAGATGGCTGACATCTACATCGTTCATGGATTGCGGGCGCTTGAAGCCCCGGCGAAACCAGGGGACCTCCATCAACTGCGGGACGGTGATCCTCATCCGGGGATTCGGGTCCATCAACCGAAGGACGACCCGCCGAGTATCGGAGGAAAACCAGGGCGGGCACTTGAAATCCCCCGTGTAGATCTTCTTATACAAGAGCATCAAATTCGCGCCTTGGAACGGCAGGTAGCCCGCCATGAGCACGAACAGTACGACGCCGCATGACCAGATGTCAGTCTTGTCACCATCGTAGCCCTTCTTGTTAAGGACCTCCGGTGCGATGTAGGCCGGCGTGCCGCACGCCGTGTGGAGAAGGCCGTCCTCCCTGAACTGCGCCGGCAGCGCGCTGAGGCCGAAGTCCGTGACCTTCAAGTCCCTGTTTTCGTCTAATAACAGGTTCTCAGGCTTCAGGTCCCGGTGGTACACACCTCGGCTGTGGCAGAAGTCCACCGCGCTTATCAGTTGTTGAAAATACTTCCTCGCTTCGTCCTCCTTCAGCCTTCCCTTTTGGAGAACCCGATTGAAGAGCTCGCCGCCCTTAACGTACTCCATGACGAAGTAAATCTTCGTCTTGCTCGCCATGACTTCGTAGAGCTGAACGATGTTGGGGTGCTGGACCAGTCTCATAATCGAGATTTCTCGTTTAATGTGCTCGATCATGCCGCCCTTTAGAACTTTTTCTCTGTCCATGGCTTTAATGGCGACGCTCTCGCCAGTTTCGAGGTTTCTCGCGTGGTAGACCTTGGCGAACGCCCCTTGCCCCAGTAGGCGTCCTAATTCGAACCTCCGCATCAAAATATTGGGTTCGCTCTTCATCTCTGCATACAAACACAAATCGGTCTGTTCAACCGTGTTCCGCTTATTATAAACAAGCACAGTAAAATTTGAAGGAAAGCACTTGGCCATTTCCATAGATTCAAAACATAAAAATGCATTTCTTTATGCGTCCCTGTGATGCCACCTGCATTCCAGCACGTTGGCCTGTCTATTCTTCTGCGACTTCGCCAACAACAATTCCATTGGAGTTATTCTATGACCAACTAGCGTGGGGAGGTGCTCTGGCTAAATCACTTGATGGAAACATATACCTGCCATTACTACCAGATGGTCAACTGTTGTACCCCATAGAAGCTGTGTGTTGTTTCTGCTCAATCGACAAACTTTGCGTGAAGCACTTGCCAACACCGAAATCGCAATTTGATCCGTCGGTGCAATTCCTTCTTTCCCTTTGTAATTGGATCTTCCAGAGACCTTTCTCCTTCATTTCTTTATTATAACAAGAATCTAGAAGAGATGTTTCGTGGTTTGTAATTGGATCTTCAGGAGATCATTCTCGTTCACGTAATTCAAAATCAGATATCTTTCTTAAGTTGATGATGAATTAATTGTACGATTTTATTTTGAATGTAATTGAGACGAAAGAGATGCATACAGATGGCATTTATATTACGTTTTTTCTTGTTCCTGCGACAGGTGGTGCCTTCCGGTAAATTGATGTTTTTGTCTGCACTGCAATAGAGAGAGCTTTCACAGAATGAAATTGTCTTTTGGTGTCATTCATTTAATAGTGGGAATTTACTGCTAAAAAATTTGGATCAAAGCGACATGTTCTTAATTACGTGCGTCCCCCCTATCAGACTTGCACGATTAATCATGCTTTTAATTACTAAATTTAATCTGATGGTCAGGAAATCAAGATGTTGGCATATTCTTCGTCTTACATCCAAATCAATGAATAAGATTGCAAGAACTAATTCCCTTGCATTTATAAAATCATACGTTTATCATGTTTACTTTTTCACTTTTACAAAACATAATTAAGAATTTACTAGGTCAACTTATCAATTGCCACGATTCATGATTTAGTAAATCCAAACAAAATTACTTCAATTTAACATTTAGCTCTTTAGTTTTAACATTTACCCAGCATCAGTTATCTCTTCATGTCCGCCAGGTTTGGCCATCTCTCCCATTGATGTATGGATCACTCTACTGGATGCGCGTGGCAATCTCCCATAGCTGTATGAATCACTCTACTGGATGCGCGTGGCAATCTCCCACTTACTTTTCATATTTACTTGGAATCTCCCATAGCTGTATGGATCACTCTACTGGATGCGCGTGGCAATCTCCCACTTACGTTTCATATGGTTACGATTAATCTCCCACTTGGAATGGAGGACCAAGTGTCCTAGCAGTGGCGTTTCAGATCTGGACGTGGATTAATCATATTTACTATGAAATCATATTTACCTGGACTATTAAACATTTATTAACATTTACTGTATCAGCCCTTTCACTATTCCACGATGTATCCGCCATTTCACGATGTATCCGTCGTTTCACTTTGCCACGAGAAGCCAAGGAGGAGTGGATTAGCCTGCCGTTTCACTATGCCACGAGACGCCAGAGAGAAGAGTGGTTTAGCCTATATATTGTGTTTGCGCAGATTTTTATGACCATTTCTTTCTGTTTATCTTATTACATATCAATTGAGGATACCACTGTTGATTTCTAACACAATTCTTGTGCAGCAACAAAAGACGCAGGAGGTTGATTACGAATTTTTGCGCCTGTGTTGATTATTCAGATTTATATGTGCCTGTGTTTTATGTTAAGATTTATATGCTTTAATATGAATATGAATTGTTTTAATGTTAAGATTCATATTGCATTCGCAGTTCATATCGCATGAATTGATGAAGTTCATATCGCATGCGCCTGTGTTTTATGTTCATATCGCATTTGCAGTTCATATCGCAGTTCATATCGCATGAATTGATGAAGTTCATATCGCATGCGCCTGTGTTTTATGTTCAGATTTATATGGTTTAATAATATCGCATTCGCAGTTCATATCGCATGAATTGATGAAGTTCATATCGCATGCGCSTGTGTTTTATGTTCAGATTTATAYGGTTTAATATRAATTGATATGCGCGTYTTTTCTATGTTCAGAKTTATATGCRCTTAGTAAAGGACAAAAGAGGTCGYTGGCACTGCATCAGTAAAGGAGAAAAGAGATCGGTGGCAAAGACTGCAAATAGATTGAGGTAGGTTGATATGTATCTCACTTGCTTTTTGACAGTTTTATGCGTTCACACTTCTGCAATCTTCAGAAAATAAACATTAACAGCAGCAAATTAAAATTGATGGACGCCCAATTCAATACAAACTTTGAGAATCCTAATTTATTTATGCAGTTCGCATATTCATATAGTTTATTATTCATATGTTTTATTATGGCATTATTATTCATATGTTTTATTATTCATATCGCATTATTATTCATATGTTTTATTATTCTTCATATGTTTTATTATTCATATGCATTATTATTCATATGTTTTATTATCGCATATTCATATCGCAGTTCATTATTACGCATATTCATATGAACTAATTTATTTATGCAGTTCATATCGCATGAATTGATGGACGCCCAATTCAATACAAACTTTGAGAATCCTAATTTATTAGGATTCTCAAAGTTTGTATTGAATTGGGCGTCCATCAATATAGTATTGCTAACTATATGATTTGAATAATATTTAACATTTAAATTTAACATTCGCAGCATCCCATGATACATGTAATTAAGCTTGCTATTGAACCCTAGTGAGTTCATCCCATGTAATTGCAGCCTATGTAATTAAGCTTGCTATTGAACCCTAGTGAGTTCATCCCATGATTTTACAACAACATGAATTCTTATGTACTCAGTATATATACTAGGTATATATGTCATTATATATACAAGTATATATATTGGTATATATACCAACATATATGCCTAGTATATATATCCTAACATATATAACTAGTATATATATCAGTATATATACTAAGTATATATACCGATATATATACTGACACATATACCCAGTATATGTCGATATATATACTCAATATATATACATATCGATATATATTCTAAGTATATATATTCACATATATACCTAGTATATATATTGACATATATACCTAGTATATATATTGACATATATACCTAGTATATATACTAGTATATATACCAACATATATACTAAATATATATACTGACATATATACCTATTATATATACCGGTGAAGTGAAGATACATAAACAACAACAACAAACAAATTAAATAGAATAATCACCTAAGAAAGAAACACAAACACAATAGGGATCGGCATAGCAACAAATAAAGTCGACTCAACAGACTAGTCAATAAGTGATTGAACCAAATATACCTAGTATACCTAGTATATATATATATATATATAGCTTAAGGTATTGGTATATTTACCTAGTATATATATAGGTCAAGGTATTGGTATATTTACTAAGTATCTAATGGGGGCACTCAACGCAATGGAGAACATTTATTTCTAAGGGGGGAGGATTGATCCAAATAGATGTCGGTGGCCTCCCACCTATTCCAAATGGCTTGTTTTGGCAGTTTTCCAGTTCGACAGTTTTTTCCTAGTTTTTGGGTCTGTGATTTCCTGAGCCATTTTGAGGCCCTAAACAACGTTTTTTAGAGCTCATAGTTCCACAGGTCATAGTTCCTAGGGTCATAGTTCTCGGGATCATAGTTCTAGATTTCATAGTTCCACATGTCATATTTCCATAGGTCATAATTACTAGGGTCATAGTTCCACCGGTCATAATTCCTAGAGTCATAGTTCCTGGGGTCATAGTTTTGTTAGAACATAAACCTCTGGAACTATGACCTCTGGAAATATGACCTCTAGAACTACGCCCTCTAGAACTTTGACCTCTAGAACTACATCCTCTAGAACTTTGACCTCTGGAACTATGACCCCAGAAACTATGACCTCTGGAACTTTGACCTTTGGAACTATGACCTGTGGAGCTTTCACCTGTAGAACTATGACCCCGAGAAATATGACCTATGGGACTTTGACCTCTCAAACTATGACTTCAAAAAATTTGACTTCTGAAATTGTGACCTTAGGAACTTTGACCTTGGTAACTATGACCTCAGGAACTATGAGTTGTGGAGCTATGACGAAAGGAAAAATGTGCATATACGGAAGCCAAAATTCACATTTATGGAAGCTAAAATGCGCATATATGGAATCTATCTTTCGTATATGTGCATTCTATCTTCTGTAAATGCACATTTTCCTTCCGTTTTGCCTCCCTGATGACTGGTTGGGAAAGGTTTCAAGATTGGGTTCCAGCACATTTCCCTTGAGAATGTATCAGTGGGATGGAATATGGGGCATGTGCCAATGACATCAGGACAACATCAGTTGAGCCAATAGGAATTGAAAAAGTGTTAAAGTCGGAGTGGAGAGGATACCGTACGCCCATGCTGGCGTGTAATTCCACGTTAGTCCATGTGTCACGTTGTGGTTGGTACATATGTCAAGTTGTAGTTGGTCCATGTGTCAAGCATATAAAGAGTTACGTACGAGGCTGGAGGATTTGATAGCGTAAACAACCACTTTTCGAGTCATGTCATTATGCCACATCATCTGAGTTTCTAGTTATGATACAAGGTGTCATGTGAAGTGGAATGCTATGCGAGGACCATGTGTCCTTGGCTCTAGATGGATCCCTGGAGCGAGCATCGAAGGGTGAGTGTTTATGAATTAAATCGAGGGGGAGGAATAGGGGGTGGCGCGCACTCGGTGAGCTCCATACTCAGTGGGTTAAAGTTCCAAGTGGAGCATGGAGTCTAGTAGGTTTAGGTGTTTGTGGGGGTGTTTTCCTGGTTGGAGTATGTCCCAAGGATTCTCTATATGCACTCATGGAAGTGGTCATCTTCTGTAAATATGCATATGCAGAAGCCAATTTGATAAATGTGCATTTATGGAAGCTAACTTCCATAAATGCTCATTTAAGGATGACAAATTTCATATATGTGCATTTACGGAAGATGACCACTTTCGTAATTATCCATTTAAGGAGGCTGACCACTTCCGTATGTGCACATATATGAAATCAAACTTTCATAAATGAAGATATATAGAAGCCACTTCCATAAATGCACATTTATGAAAGGCGACTTCCACAAATGCATATTTATGGAAGGAATATTTTGTATATGCGCATTTATAGAAGCTAGTTGTTGGTGTATTTAATTGTCTAATTAAATCATCCAAAACATAAATTGTCAACCCGATGAAGTCTTTTTAATTGAAAAGTTATCGTGCAAAGTATATGCAGGAAACAAGTTCCAACTAGCACTATTATCTAATAATGGAAATCAAATACTCGTTGTAGACTGAAATGAAACACATAGCTTGAAATAAAATCAATATCATACTTGTTGAAATTGGAAATTAAATCACAATTGCATAAATGAAATTAAACTCATAACTAGATTCACACCACTCTTGCAGAAAATCTAATCACTATTGCAGAATTGGAACTAGATTATTCTTGCATGAATGGAAACTCAATCTAATTCACTCGCTCTTTACATAACATAAATTAAATCACTCCATTAATATATGAGTTGGACTTGAATTTTCTTGCATAAATCAGAATTACCAGGCTCTAGAATTCGAGGTGATAAGTTTACAAGTGATTGCAAATTGTGTATTAGAAACAAAATCAAATGAAACTCAAACACTCTGTAGAAGAAAATGGAATCGCTATGCAACAACAAACTAATAGAAAATTGACAAAATAAGTATCTTACTAATATATATGACCAATAACTCTGTCAAGAAAGTGGGCCCTTGCTTCCTATCAGAGTGTTGGAAGAAACTCAGATCTCACACCATTGGTTCAAGAAATTAATCACAATGCTTCCATTCCTTTATTAATTAGAATTCAAGAATTATAAATTAATGGATGAATTACACAAGTTTAATGGTTTCCATGAAACTACAAAATCTTCTACAAAAACAATACAATAAAACATGGAATGATGTCAATATTTGATGTCCACTAATCCAAGGCTCCCTAATCTCTTCACTTCTCTGATCCAATAGTGTCTGCATTGTAAATAACCCTCCAGTCTCTCCTGTATCCCTAACAATCCTAATCTTGTGAACTGTTGTGACCCTTGATTCGCATAGGTCCTTGTGGGACGACTATTGGATGACTAGTGGGGCCTCACGGGACAACCCGTGCTCAACCCACGGGGGTGTATCCTTAAAACATTACACGAAACCCTCCTAGAACCTGCATATTTGACGATCAATTCCCCCCTAAGAAATGTCACAAATCTCATGTGCAAGCCATTATGCTTCCAAAATCTCTCCAGGATGAAACCAAACACCACAATGAACTCAAATGAGGACTCTGAATATATGGAAGTTGGCTTCCCTGTATGCACATTCAATATATGCGCATATACAGAAACATGCATATATAGAAGCCAACTTCCATAAATGGCCATAAATGAAAGTTGGCTTTCGTATAAGCGCGCATATACAGAAGCCAACTTTCGTAAATGTGTATTTATGAAAATTGATTTCTGTATATGCGCGCTTCCTTATATGCGCATATACTGAATCTAACTTCCACAAATGCGCATTTATGAAAGTCAACTTCTATATATGTGCATTTATGAGATTTGTTCTATATATGTGCTTCTATAAATGCACATATACAAAAACTTCCTTCCCTAAATGTGCATTTGTGGAAGTCGCCTTTCGTAAATGTGCATTTATGGAATTGGATTCTATATATGTGCATTTACGAAAGTTGAATTTCGTATATGTGCATATACGGAAGTGGTGAAACAAATTTATTGGAAATTTAATAAGAAATTTGTCCCCACTATTAACCTTAATATTAACCTTTAAGTCCCCACTATTGAATAATTGATTGGAAGCGTACATATACAAAGTTTTAAATGGTATAGCATTAATTGGAAATGTATATATACCAACTTTTGATAGAGGATCGTGTCCCAAAAATTGTAATTGATGGCCATTTATTTTGAAAATAATAATTTGATAACATGTCCAAGGATAGAATGAATTATTGTGAAAACATTTTCTTAAAGGGAGAAGAAAGGGTGAATAATTATTTTGGAGACATTTACTTAAAGTGAGGAGAAAGGACTAATAATTAATTTGGAGACATTCTCTAAAAAAAAGAGATAAAAGATGTTTGGAAGGTGCATCATGCATCCATGTTTCTGCTTCATTTGCCACCATTTGTATTTTTGCTTACTTTTTTTAATAATAAAGTGATTGACAATAAAAATAGTAAACTTCAATGGAACTTTATAGGATTCTTGTTGACAATGTAGAGTTGGGAAATGAAACAATGATACATGTAACTGCATCATTTCTCACAAACTATACTTTTGTTAGGATTACATTGAAATAATAATCTATGCTTTCAAATAACCTCTCACTCTTCATAGATGAAGACAAATTAAAATAGTGTGTTAATAAATAATTTCAAAAATAATTTAAAAGATTAACTCAACTCATTTCCCAATTTAAATCCTCCTAGATGATGCAACTATTTATATGAATAAACTTATTAGGAATACCTTCTAAATCGAATAAACAAATGCTTATAAAATATTATAAAACCAATATTTTATTACACATTTTGTAAATCTTCAAGTTAAACAAAGGTCTCATTAAAGCGCAGTGACAAAGTATTCCACAAACAATTATGTCAAAATAGAGGGAAATAAAATCTTAAAACCTACTTCCATTGACAACGCTAGTATATTTTCTTTTTTTGAATTACCTTATTTTCTGGTTTGATTACACAAATTCACTTGAAAGACAGATTTGGGATTGGATAGTTATAAGTGTATAAGAAGTTTACAATTTGTTTTTTTACAAAATTCAAAATTGGAAATATGATAATCCCGTCTCCTATCTAACCTAAAATATTTAATATAACTGTATTCATTTGCACAACCATTAAGCAAGCAAGACAACTGCATATTTTCAAGACCGCCATGTTGTCATTCACTAGTCCATAGCATTAGTCACATAACAGGGATTCAAAATAGGATTCCATATCCATTGGATCCAGAACATTCTCTGAATTCCATTGATATTAAATAAATATCCCTTGATACCATCCATGATTTACGGTGTGTATGATATACCTCCACCAGTTCCATAGATTCCTTCACAAAGAAGGATCATGATTGTTTTCTATAGTGTTACACCCATTAGAGACCATCGTTTAGAACCATAGGCCTGGCTGCAAATGGGTTCCATTCCCATGGAAAATTTTATGCACAGGGATCCTCCTGCCAGTTCCAGCTCCCCTAGCTTTCCCATGAACAACATAGATTTCATTACTCTCCTATATGGTAGCAAACCCACCACCACCATCGCCTCTTCGATCCCTCCTATTTGTCTCACTTTCTCTAGACTGTGTTAACAAATTATTATTCCACCATATCAAAAAATCATTCAAAGAAAGCATTAAACAAATCATTAAAACTTATAAAACAATTACAGCCAACGTGAGATTTCCCTCAAAATCAAGCCTTTATCCATGTTCTCTTTGACTATGGACAGATAAGCAAGAATCATTGGTGGTGGCAATAACATCCCCAATTTGCAAGAATGTGGTTGCCCCACGCCCTTTCCACATCGCAACTGTCTGCACATGGTGATCAATCATGATAATACATGGTAAGCATTGTCTAACAAAGTTTTCGAACCGAAATCAAATCGCATACGGTTTCTGGCCGAGATGGGGTGTGCCTACCTTTCACTGTTTCATACAGTGACTTTGATTTTCTTTCAACGCGTTCTAGGGGTTGAAGAATAAAATTGTATAATGATGTTAGGAATTGATCTATTATGAATGAGTAAACCATATGTTCAATAAGTTGGGTAACATAAAACAATTGCAGGACATCAAAATTCAAATGAACGCAGGGAGGGAGCCTTTTTCATTAAAACTAAGAAGAGACTATAATGGACGCGCTCATATTCAAATTCAAATTTACCATGATGTTGCAGTCCCCTCAGGCTTCAGAGGACTGTCTGTCGACGCTTACTACACTGACTGTGTTTAATGCTAGCAGGTCCATGGGTATTGGATTGCAACAATCCGCAAACGACGAGAGTAAAGAAAACAAAGACGACGTTTGGATTCAGAACGGGTGGAAATTCGTTGTCAGAATGTGACAAGGGAGAAGAGGTCAGAAAAGGTACCTGAATGCATGGCATGGCACTGGCACCATGCGGGAGTCCCAATGATTGGGCTCTTGCATGGTGGATAGTATTTTCCATGTGGGCATGGCCGGTGGCGAAAATGACAACAACGCTGAGGGCAGAGGCAATGATGACGCCAGCGCGGGTTGAGAACATGGCAGACGAGCCGTGCCTATCGACGGTTTCCAGGACAGAGTCCCGGGCTCTCCCGTCGACACTGTAGGAGAGAACATCTCGCAACGTGCGCAATTTGACCCAGATTGTGTGAGTGTTGTAATAACACATTTTCCCGTCGATGAACAACATGTTCCCCCTTCTCTCGAGTCTGAAATACCTGTCCAAGTAGCAGAAATTGATGTTATTGACTCCATCTGTCTCGATGCGCGTCCTAGCTGACGAAATATCCCCTTGGAGTGCAAAACCGTTCACATTCTTGAAAACACGACCAGGACAACTTTGCAATGAATAATAAGCTGCAGAGAAGTGGAAGGGTTGCAGCAACCAACCCATTATGCCTTGTATCAGTGCCCCAGCTGGTGTGATCTTAGTGAACTGCCACAACCCAAGGCAGACTCGGAAGGCTAATAAAGCACTAGTCAAAATTAACACATATTTTTTAGTTGACTTTTACCTCCACGAATGATGAACGATAGAAGGATTAATACAGTGTGTTAATCATTCTCCTCCTTCCATAGTCCATTCTTCTAATAGTTGTCCTCTTCTTAATACCTTCATCCTTTTTATTAAGGAAAGCATTTTCTTTTTCTTCAATTTTTAGGTGGGCATATTCTTCTTTTTCTTTGGATCTTGATATATGAGACATCAAAGCGCTTAAGATGATTGCAGTGTCCATGGCATATTTTCATTCTGTCCCATGATATTCCCATGCATGTTACATTGATAGCTTACGTTTATCTTCTCCTTTAACTTTTTTTATTATAAATGCAAAAGATGGATTCGGGGGGTGGCAAACACAAATCCATAAAGCTGAACATCCTTTTTATATTATAAATGCAGAAGATGAATTCCAGGTGGTAAACACGAAATCCATAAAGATGTACATTATAAATGTGAAAGATGAATTTCTGGTGGTAAACATGAAATCCATAAAGATGAACGCACAGTACAGGAAGGTCGTCCACGTCCTAAAAGAGGAACATACAGTACACGAAGGTTGTCTTCGTCTTCTTGTTGGTTCGATATGATATTCTACATGTTATTGGTTTGCATGTGAACAAAGGAAGGCATTTTATTTTATGAGACATATTCGTATTTTCCTTTACATCTTCCACTCCAGTCATCAATCACTAGTAAAAGTTGAGTGCACTCGCCATTTTCTTTATGCCAGCATCTTCCCTATTTTCTATATTATTATTTTCTTCTATTTCTCTCTTTTCTGTATTATTATTTTCTTCTCATTTCCTTTACTCGAGCATCTTATCTATTTTATATATTATTATTTTCTTATTCATCCTCTTGTAGGTACTAGACAAGATTCGAAATGTACTTGGATGCATCGAGCATCTTTTCTATTTTATATATTATTATTTTCTTTGTCATCCTTTTGTAGGTGCTAGACAAGATTAGACATGCACGGGTTTTCATCCCACTGCAACGTGTAGAAGCATTCTAGTATGTGGCACTCTGATTGATTATGGTTATGTCACAATTGGATCTACATTGGTTGACTTATATTGAATTGTAATATTTTTCAATCTTATGTTGCATTGCAACATTAATAAAGGGTTATGTTGCAGTACCACATATCTTAATAGTTATGTTGGATTGCGACATTTCTTAATGGGTATCTCACACTGAAACCTTCATCTTTGTTGTACTGTGACATCCATCAAGGGATATGTCATATTGTGATGGTCATTGGTTTACCATGAAAATGTCAAATTACATTGTTCTTCTTGGTTGATTAATTTTGAGTTGAAATGTTCCATAATCGTTGTGTTGTATTGCAACATCCATTAAGGGCTCTGTCTCTTTGCAATGATCATCAAAGTTTATGTTGGATTGTGTTGTTCCTCAATGATTATGTCACAATATGACACCAATCTTCATTGTATTATGTCAAATTTCTATGTTCATAAAGGGTTATGTCACCTTCTGACATTCCTTAAGGATTATGTTTCAACGAGATGTTCCGTAATGATCATGATACATTGTAATATTCATCTTGGTCATTTTATAAGGAATTTCTATGTTCCGTAATGGTTATGTCACATTGTGACATCCATTAAGGTTTATTTCACATTTTTTATGTTCTTTAATGGTTATGTTGCATTACAATGTTAAATCATAGTCATCCTATGTAAGACTATTAATGACTATGGTTATGTCACATTTCGATGTACATTTTGGTTGACTTAGGTTGAATTCCTACATTCTTCAATGTTATGCCACATTGTGGCATTCATAAAGGGTTATGTTGCATTGTGATATACCTTAATGATTATGTTGGATTGTGACATTATTAATCGATATGATGCATTTTGACCTTCATCTAGGTCGACTTATGTTGAATTACTACGTTCCTAAATGGTTTTGTTGCACTGTGAGGTTCATCGATGGTTATGTCACAGTGTGATGTTCATGAAGGGTTATGTTGGATTTTGATGTTTATTAATGGTTACGTTGCATTGCGACATTGCCAGAGTCTTTGTTGAATTGCTTATGCAACATATTCAAACGTTGAATTATCTCCTCTTGATCCTTTATAATCCTTCCATTATCATCTCTATAACTCTGTTCTTCTCTATGCAGGCTTCTAATAGTTATAGGCTCTTTCTGACCTCTTCTTCCATTTGACTTTGTCTCAACATTTCCCATGCTGACATGCAGACCTCTGAGCTCTTCCTCATGGATTTAATATCAATGAGAATATTCTATAACTCCATTCCTCATATAATAAATACATTTTCTTTCTTGTACCTCTAATTCTATAAGAAATGTGCATGTAATAATTACTATTAGAACATGCATAACATAAAACATTTCATTAATTAGAATACATGTTATTCTTTATCCCAATTTATGAAGGACATAATGCACCAAATAAAAATATGATTCATTAGATGCAATCCTCTTTTAGCAACTATCCAAAGGTGGTATTCATGCCCGAATCTAAGTTCCGATTGAAAAGTTACATCCACACACTACAATTTCCCACTCATATACTTCTATAGAAATATCTTTATTAATTTCTGGAAAATTTTATTTCCCAATTCAAAATTTCGAGTCTATAGATGTCTTCCACTCCTTGAGACCTTTCTAGTGACTATTTGTTTTCTCAAATGTGAGCTCCAAGTTGAAATTTATGGTTCGAATAAGTTAAGATTGTTTTACCCAATTTATCCATGTATGATACATGTATCTTATTTCTCTTCCTGTGCCTTTTTCCATACCCATATTCCAAATATGACTCCATGGCTGTCTTCTATGGTTCATAATTTTTCCATAGACTGCTCATGTACCCCAAACAAACTTTTGATCAAGGAGTTATATTGTAATACCCTTAGGATGAACCCCAACTAAACATATAAATGTACGTGAACTTATAGGATGGTGAGCTAGGATATTTTGGGACAGAAGGGCCTGTGTTGTAATACCCAGGTCAATACCCAATGGTAAATGTAAAAATGTTTTATAAGCTGGTGAGCCAGGGTGTTATAGGCCAAAAGGATTATGTGATTATTAGGCCAGATACCCTAGATGCTAAAGGCCAATGATCCTATCATTGTAGTATGTAAACACTAATATTATTAATGAAAACACAACATTGTTGCAGACCGATCCACAAATGAGTATGGGGGGATAAACTCCACTAGAAAGGGAAAGGGGGGATACGAGTCTATGAAGGGGATATGCTAGGGGGCTTAATTATAATGGAATATTATATTAGTATTCCTTAAAGCTAAAATAATGGATATGAATATATCCTAAGTCTCGAAAGTAGGGACAAGGGAGTCCCTTGGTTGCCAAGTGTCTTAAAACACACACACACACACACACACATCTATATCTATATCTATATCTATATATATATGTGTGTGTGTGTGTGTGTGTGTGTGTGTGTGTGTGGATATAGTGAGAAGGGGGGATGATCATCATTATTCCTTCACGGAGGAAATGGTGAATCGTACTTGATGATACTAGACTGTAACAAGGAAATTGTACTTGTAATATTAGTGTGATAGATGAATTGAAGAGCGGGTTTTCAGGCCCGTAGGACGAAAGAAGAGGATTGGCAGGCCCGTGAGTATTCTCTCTAGGTGGGAGAATTGTTGTGATTTGATTTTACAAGGTGCCAAATTACAGCTACAAGGCTCTGATACTTCATTTCCAGCATGTTTTTGAAGCCCCGGAAGGGAAGTGGGGCAGTCGAGGGATTGTTGAGCAAAGAAGGAGCACACTTCTTGGGTTGGGATAGGCATGTGGGGAATGAGAGACTGTAGGCTGTTAATTTGAGTAGGCACTTGTCTCTTATTTATAAGTTGTTAAAGAGACCTTATCTTGGTTAGAAAAGCTTTATCCAGGAGGAATTTATCCCTAGCTTGGAGGTGACCCACAACTGAGAGTTATGAGCAGTGCAGTCTAAGGCTAGGAGGAACATGGAAGGTCTGCATGTAGTTGGTGTATATTTTCCACTACTGTGTGTGTATGTGTGATTATGGGTTTTATGTCATTGAATCTTTGTTGTTAAATTTTATATATTAATTGTTAATGTTGTATGCATGTTGTTATTATTTTTTCTTAACTTTGTTCATATGCAGAATCGAGTATTTAATTTAATGGTATTAGAATTCACAATTATGTGTGGCATGGCCAACTTGGGGTTGGGAACATTACAAGAGAATTTTCGTTGAGTCCCTGATAATGGGTACATTACAATTTGGTATTAGAGTGAATTTTTGAGGAGTTGTCGGTAATGGGGATGTTGCAAATTGGTATCAGAGCCGAGGTTTCAATCATGATCTTGCATGGGCCATTTAGAAGAACGTTGAAGTTAAATTACAGAGATTCAAAGCAAACTATTTGACAGAATGTCAGGAAGAGTTTGTTTACAAATTTTTTCACGATGTTTATGTGATAAAATAGGAAGAAACCAGGCGAAATTGGGCCAAAGCCCCAATTTTTGTTGTTAAATTCCTAAGGAATTCAGGAATTGGACCAAGGATGAGTTTTTTTGGACTTTAATCTCTATCTAAGAAAATTTAGACCTGTAATTTTTCAAATTTGAAGTCAATATAAGGCTATGGTCGACTGAATGAAATTGAATAAATTTAATGGTTGTCGAGCGACCATGGTGAAATGGAATGAAATTGGGCAAAAGCCCCAATTTTTTGCATCTAAATAATGACAAATTCGAAGTGATAGAGTCGAATTTGAAAGCAGGGTACAAATGTATATGCACATGGATTGAATTGGTTTTATTAAGCTTAGCCACAAATCTCTAATTGTGGCCCAAGAAGGAATTTCATTTTTGGGCGAATTTGAGCATTTTTGGAATTTTGGAAAATAGGCGAAATTGGAAACATTTCGGTATTTTTCCGTACGTTGACGTCAACATGANAGCTGACATGGCAGAAAGTAATGTGTACTACCATGGTGGCAGGTACATGGAGGCAGGGTGATGAAAATAATCTAAGTGTTGGATTTATGCTTTCGTGAGTTCGTGAGTCCGCGAGTTTGAAGAAGCGAAAAAAAATGACTAAGTGAAATTTTTGTACGCTGGCATCAGCATGACGTGGGGGGGCCACGTGTAAGTTAACATGGAAGAAAGAGACGTGTACTTCCATGGTGGAAGGTACATGGAGGAAGGGAGATTAAAATAATCTAAGTGTTGGATTTATGCTTTCGTGAGTCTGCGAGTCCGTGAGTCTAAAGAAGCAGAAAAATGGCTAAGTGTTGGGACATATTATGATTATGTGAGTCTGCGAAGACGGAAAAATGGATAAGTATTGAGGCTTATCATGATTCCATGAGCCCGAGAGTCTAAAGAAGTGGAAAAATGGTTAAGTGTTGAGACTTTTCGGACGGACTTATGAAAGAAAGGTTACAAGTCTGTGAGTCTATGAGTCCATGAGTCCGAAGAAGTGGAAAAATGGTTAAGTGTTGAGACTTTTTGGATGAACTTATGGAAGAAGGATTAAAATATTGTGGGTTCATGAGTCCACGAGTTTGCAAGTCCGAAGAAGTGGAAAATGAATTACAAGGAAAAGACTTTTTAGCGGAGGTTATAGCAGAGCTTTCTAGTGTTACGAAATTGGAAACAATTGGAAAAAAAAACATCTACTACAATATCTATTATCGATAGTGAATGATTTTGTGGATACTATAATGGAAGTTGATTATAACTAAAATAATATGGGCGGACGGAGGTGTTAGCAGATGTTTACAAATCAGTGCACTTGTATAATTCACAAGCATCGATGTGTACATACACCTATAGCACTAGTGTAGTTCACTTAACATCAAGCACCAGGGCAGTAAAATATGAAAGCACCAGGGTAGTAAAATATTTAAGCACATGGGAGTTTGTCTTATAAACACCATGGCTTTAACAACAAAATGCACCGGGAGAGTCAAAAATAATTTAGCACCGGGGATTTATCCATAGAACACACCAGTGCGTTATTAATAAGAAGGCATAGAAGTTGTACAAAAATAATATGCACCGATGTGTTACAGGGAAAACCCCCCCGATGCATTACAAATCAAAAGCACTAGTGAATTTGCGTAACAAACAAGCCCCGATGCTTATCAATAATACAATAGCGTCAGTGTGTATCAATAACATATACACATTGGTGCTTCGTATAAGATTAACGCACCGATGGCCAAATTTTTAATATACTTTTGTGGTATTAACTTAATATTGAAACCAGTGCTAATTGATTACATAAAAGCACCAGTGCAAATTTCATATGAAGCGCACAAGTGAGTTTTAATATTAAACATGTCGATGAAAATAATAATTAAAATACACCGAGAAACATCGACCTATGATAGTAAAATTATTGTTTTTTTTAATTCCATTATTTATCAAAAATTTTACATATATCTTATATTTTGATTAGTGAATTTGGATATGATGTTTGGATTAATTTGTTATATCATCATATTTTTCATCTCTTTATTATAACATTTATTCATCTATATATTTAATCAGTGATATAACATTTCACGACGATATTGAACAACGCAATAGAATAAATTAAAACATATTTTATTATATGACTAAGAGGGTCTTTGTCATAAAAAATGGGAAAATAATTGGTAATACCTTCTATTTCAATTGGGACACTATGTCTATTACATTAAACAAAAATGTTTGATTTTCATAGACAATTATTTCAAAAATAATACAATTGCAGCTTGCATTGATATCCAAATATCTTGGTCATCATTCTTCATTGGAACTTGTTGGAGTTACTTCACACACACCTAGGATTTATTTTTCCTAAGGTTTTTCGTATGTTTATTTTTCATTATTCAGTCTCCGATATTTTAGGAAGAATATTCCTCCAGGGAGAATATTCTCTTCAGTTTTCACTTTAGTTTGATCAATTGAGTGTATTCTAGATGTTACATTGGGATTATCACCATGCAACATTAGGATCATCACCAGCTAATGTGAATTGTCCTTGGGATCATCACCATAATAGTGCATTACCCATGATTCCCTGATCTCCTCCTCACTTCACTATGTTTCAGTCAGTTAACTGAAGACTGGTAGACTAGTTAACTCGGTTAGGTGGTTGTTCACTATCGTAACTGCCCGAGAGACTAGACTATGTGGAAATTTACTCACGTAACTGTTGGTGTGTGTCCAAATCACTCTATACCACCACTATGGCACATTTAATTCTCCTCCAATGTGTACTGGTTAAGTTATACAGAGTATATCATGTGTAAATTATCATTCATTCATTTGGTTAATGACAATTCTTCCATTCTTTATCTCTTGCTTCTCTTTTCTTCTATTTTCTCTACAACTGTGTATGTCAATTCCTAGCTAGATATATTATGTTCAGGTTCAACACATTTACATGGTATCAGAGCCGATGGTCTGCTAGAGAAATGACACACCAAATTATTTTTTGCAGATACCGGAGATTGAAGATAGCGGAAAAATAGAATTTTCAAAAGAATTCATTCTTACACCTTACAACTTATTTGCATGGAAGGACAAGATGATCATGCATATTTGAAGCAGAGGATTGTACAGGTTAACCATGAACATAGAGACAAAACCAACATCAACCATAGAAAAATCCAAGTATCTACATCGAATGGATGAAGCGTTCGGAACAATATGCAATATCATCTCTCCTTAACTTCTCTTTCACATATCCTCCTATAAAACCCACAATGAAGCCTGGACCACCATGGAAGGGAATTTTGTAAAATGAGATGAAATGAGGGGACACATGCTCGAGGTGGAATTTCTCACATTAGATCTAAAAATCTTCGACAGTCTTTAATATTTCTTTACCAAATATAAGGATTTGTTGTCACAACTCAAGGCTTGCAGGGTTGATAAATCTAAGGAGGTGAAACAAATGATTTTCACCATTCTCTCCAAAAATGGTCCATAATAATCAGTGTTTGTATCCACATTTCATTCAGTTAGATTCACATTTGGATGTACCTGGAAGATGCCCTCTCTTGAGGACTTTATCGAGTCTCTGACACAAGAGTAGAGCAAGTTCATCA
Organism: Picea engelmannii; assembly: GCA_009831015.1. Lineage (NCBI taxonomy): Eukaryota > Viridiplantae > Streptophyta > Pinopsida > Pinales > Pinaceae > Picea > Picea engelmannii. Next base: position 776,992 of record ML777288.1, on the reverse strand, counting down.
ACATGGAAAAAATTAATGGCCCAAAGGTGCATGCACTTATTGTTCAAGATGAAACCGGTCATAAATATCAGGAATCTAAAGATAAATACCAAAGGAAAGAAAATGAAAATCCAAATAAGGAAGGGTACTCAAAACCCTTCAACGATGCCTCTGGATCCAAAGGTGGAAAGCGAAGAAAAGGGGAGAAATGATCTTACTGCCATAAAGGATTCGATCCAGAATCCACATGTATGCAGAAACAAATAGATCTAATGACCTAAATACTTCATAAAAACAACCTTGGAGATCACATCCCCAAGGGTTCCAAGAAGAAGAAGCAAGAATATCAGAATCCCAAGAAAGGCAATTAGAGGTCTTTCAACACCTCAAAGATTTCAATGCCCTTGTTGAGACACAGTCCAGAAAGAAAATACAAATCCTTCGAACTGATAACAAGGGAGAGTATGTCAACCATGAGATAGAAAATCTTTGTCATAAGGAAGGGATTTAGTTACAGCACACAGTTCCCTATACTCCACAGCAAAACATAGTTGTTGAGCGGAAAAATAGATCTCTAAAAGAGATGGCGTCTTGCATGCTACATGAAAAGTCACTTCCACGGAGATTATGGGTCGAAGAACTTAATTGTGCAACCTACATCCAAAACAGAAATCCCCATATATTTTTCAAGGATAAGACCCCCTATGAGTCTTGGAGCAACATCAAAACGGAAGTGACCCACTTTCGTACTTTCGGTTCACGTGCATGGGCCCAGATTCCCTCTGAAAAGAGGAAGGAACTTGATCCATAGAGCATAGTGTGTATCTTTGTTGGATACCCCAATGGTGTGAAGGGATACAAACTTATTGATCTTTCCTTAGATTGGCTCATCATTGAGCGAAGTGTCCAATTCAAGGAAAGTGTCTCGCATGTACCTCAATAACCGCATGCAGACACCTTTGTTCTTCCACCTATCAGAGATGATGAGCATGTACATGTTGAATCTTCTTCATATGAGATTTTTATTCAAAGGATTCATATGATCCAGATGCAGAGTCAATACAGTCAGATGCAGAGTCAGTGCATGCAGATGCATATGTAGAGCCAAAGTCAAGGCATAAGTAGGATCATACTACTCTTCGGGATGCAGGGGATCTTGTTGGGGATCCAGCTGATACTAGGAGGACTCGATCTGATTTCAAGGAGCCTCCTCTTACACACACTGCCACTGAACCGCTGCCACCGAGGAATATTTTCTTGGTTTAGTTTTCATATCCACATTCTTATGGCGAGGCTATTGGAAATCCTTTTTGGGAATCCTCCATGTAGGAGGAGTACAACTCCGTCTTCGAGAACCAGACTTGGGATCTAGTTCCCTTTCCTTCATGAAGGAAAACTTTCAGGTGCAGATGGGTCTACATGACCCAGAGCGCAACGGATGGACAGATTATCATATACAAATCTAGGCTAGTTTCCAAAGGCTTTTAGAAAGTGAATGGCATTGACTATGATGAGACATTTTCTCCAGTAGCGAAGATGGATTCCATAGGTTGGGAAATTTCCATTGCGGCAACCAAGGGATGAGAAGTCCATCAGATGGATGTGAAAAATGCATTTCTTCACGGTGATCTCTCTTAGGATATCTATATGGAGCAGCCCTGGGGATTTATGGAGGATTCATCTTTGGTCTGTCGATTGAAGAAATCTCTTTATGGCCTCAAGAAGGCTCTGAGGGCATGGTATGTCAAGATGGACTCCTACATGTTGTCACAAAACTTTGTACATTGTAAATTAGACCCAAATGTTTACATGCTCTAGACGACTGATTCACTTCTACTCCTAGTTTTGTATGTTGATGATTTGTTGATCATCGATTGCTTGGCTTGAGTGATTGTTGCAGTCAAGAGGATTCTACATGATAGGTTCTTGATGACAGGCATGGGTCTGCTACATTTTTTCCTTAGACTCGAGATTAGTCGGGATGCACCAGGCATCAAACTGTCTCAGGCCAAGTATGAACGAGATCTCCTTGAGAGGTTTCACATGACAGACTACAAGTCTTCCCTGAATCCTTTCCTATCAGCATTCAGACTTGATGATGGTGGGGACACTCCACTAGTTGACAACAAACTATATAGGAAGCTAATGGGGAGCTTGTTGTATCTCACATACTCCAGACCATACCTCTCCTATGCAATTGGTGTAGTCTCCAGGTTCATGCAGGAGTCGCATGACCTACATTGGAAGGATGCAAAGCATATCCTTCAATATTTATCGAGCACCATCACATTTGGGATTCATTATGTAGCAGACTCTACATTGAACCTCATCAGGTTCAGTGATTCTGACTAGGTTGGCGATAACATTGATCGTAAGTCCACATATGGTTACTCACTTAGTCTTGGTTTCAGGACTATCTGTTGGTCGAGGAAGAAGTAGGATGGTATTTCTCTATCTTCAGCTGAGGTAGAGTACATAGGGGTAGTTAACATAACCATTCAGGCTATGTGGCTGCAAAATTTTCTCACTGTGTTGGGCATTCAGTTTCATCGGTTGATCGTCATCTGGTGTGACAACCAGAGCACTTTGAAGTTTTGCAGAGATTCATTTTAGAGGAAGTGGATGAAGCACATCGAGATCCACATGCACTACATCCGGGACTTAGTACATGAGGGGATCATTGACCTGTAGTTATTTCCTTCAACATAACAGACTGCAAACATCTTCACCAAGACCCTCATTGAGAAGAAGTTCCATTCTTTGTGCAGTCGTCTTGGAGTGAAGGAAAACATTTCCTAGCAACTGCCAGTTCTTCTTTTTANNNNGGGTACCTAACATGGCCTCGTTGTCGAGACCCATTCTTTATTTTCACCATAGTGATGTTCAAGGGGGGTGTTGGAGTTACTTCACACACACCTAGTATTTCTTTTTCCTAAGGTTTTTCCTATGTTTATTATTCATTATTTAGTCTCCTATATTTTATAAAGAATATTACTCTAGGGAGAATATTTTCTTCAGTTTTCACTTCAGTTTGATTAGTTGAGTGGAGTCTAGATGCTACATTGGGATTATCACCATGCAACATTGGGAGCATCACTAGCTAATGCGCATTGTCCTTGGGATCATCACCAGACTAGCGCATTACCCATGATTCCCTGATCTCCTCCTCACTTCAATATGTTTCAGTCAGTTAATTAAAGACTGATAGACTAGTTAACTCATCTAGGTGGCAGTTCACTCCCGTAACTACCCGAGAGACTAGACTAGGTGGTAGTTTACTCCCGTAATTGTTGGTGTGTGTCCAAATCACTCTATACCACCACTATGGCACATTGGATTCTCCTCCAATGCACATTGGTTGACTTATACAGAGTATATCATGTGTAAATTATCATTCATTCATTTGGTTAATGAGAATTCTTCCATTCTTTCTCTCCTGCTTCTCTTTTCTTTTGTTTTGTCTGCAATTGTGTATGTCAATTACCAACTAGATCTATTATTTATAGGTTCAACAAATTTACAGAATTGTTGTTAGTGCTTGAGCTACTTCCATGCCTTGGTTTATTTTTTTTGAATGTTTGGTTGATTGTCTTGATCGTTTTGTTCTTCTTGAAGTTCCATCTACAAACATAAAAATAAATTGTAATGAGTCTATCTACATTGGTGAGAATAATGAAAATTGAAATAAATAATATACATGAATGTAAATTGAAAAACGACGTACCTCCAAAGCAAGAAGTGACTCATGAATCATACACATGTTCAAAATCAAATCTCATGCCTTGTTTCAACAATTCTTCTATTGTCTCAGTTCCATACTTTGTTTCCTGTAAGTTTTATACCCCATAATAAATCATAGATTTAATATAAAGTATTATTTTTGTTTCATTAATTATAAAATGACGAAAGTAAAACAACATAGATTATGCTTACAAATTCGACAATTAATTTTTTATATGCCAAATATACTCACAACCCTTAATTAATCCAATGTAAATCAACTTTTCGGAGGGCTCTTCTTTGTATGTCAGCAATTTTTTTTCTTCCTTTTGCTCCAAATCTCGAAACCTTTAAATTTTGTCTTCATTTTCATCTTTACCTTCATCTTCACTCTGCACTTCTTCTCTTTGGAGCATATTTTTTGTCTTCTTTTATTCTTGAACCTATCTTGTGCAAATTTGCACTCCATTTGCTTTTCATCTCCATAAATCTGCTCAAAAAACCAACTATCAATATTGTTCATAAATATTACAATGTCTTTTTCTTCTACAACAACTTATTTGTTGTTTCCTAACTTTGGCACTTCAGTACAATACTTGACTTCTTCAACTTTAGCTTGTTGTTCCCAAATGTCAAAACCTGCAGACTCGAAAACATTCATTAGAATATTTAAATCAATAAAAATTTTGTTCTTTTCATTTTTCTTTCCTGCAATGCACGTCTCATTAAGTTGTGGCTTTTCAATCCATTATTCAAGGAACTTTAAATCTTCTTCAAAATTTATTGGCATTGCATCTAGGTGCTCTTATTCATCTTTGTATGCTTTTGTTGGTTCTCCTAGATTTGTTTTTGAAACTTCAAATAATTCATCTCTATTAACCTTTGTTTCAATATGAACATTGTCTACAAAATCATCCAACACATGTTTTTCAATTTCCTCTACGGTCTTCACTATTGTTGCAATTTCCTCATCATTCATTATTTCAAGCAGGTGTCCTCTTCCATTTAAAAAATTATCAATGTATTGCATTTCCTTCTTTATCTTCAACCAATCTTCATTTGACATGTTCTCTTCATAATACATTTCATCAATGTCAAGTTCTTCATTACAATCATCATTTTCCACATGTGACTGAGCACAGTGGGGCTCAACATCTTCTACAGGTTCACCATCAACTTCAAAAGTTTCCTCATACACAGATACATATGCTACATTTGCTTCATTATTAAACTGTATGTCTACACAGTGGGGTTCATTCATAACAATTTGGCTGGGCTTTGTTTCACACACCGAGGCTTCTTGTAATGTATCAATATGCTGCAAAATGTTTATTCTCTTTTCACTATACTTTATCTCTAGAATATCCCAAAAAATTTTTGCATTGTCTATTTTACCAAATTCATATAAAATAGTGGAAAGAATGCTATCATATATTGTTGATATAATAAGACACAATGTTATTGCACATTTTCTCTTATCATGGAGGTTTCTAAATCCTTTTTCAACATAATGTAATAAATTTGGTGAGAAAAGTAAGTCTTCCATGTTATTTTCCGAAGTTTCATAATTTATACATGACAAATATGGTCTAATCGACATTAATTTGTTCAATATTCCATCTATTTATTCATCTCTAATGGGCTTGATTTTATATTCCTCTGGTATGGTTTCCTCACCTATAACTAGAAATACTTCACATTCTTTTGGAAAATATGTTTCCTCCGTCCTTTCATTCTTCCTCCTAAACTGTCTCAGTTCTCTCTGGAATTGTTTAATTCTCCTTTGCTGACCCATGAGAGTAGAAAGTAACCAAATTAGTATAGTGATGTCCCCACGACTATAGTAGTGGTACTTCTTCCATGCAACAGCATTGGGATTTAATAACACCGACTCCCATTCTTCCATGCAACAATTATTCATGGTGTCAGGGAGCATGATGCAAGAGCATCATCAGCAAGCACACGTGGAGAGACAACTCAGCGCCTTAGCACGCCTTTGAATCATTTCGGAATATAAAACGCTAGCATTTCCTGCAAGTCTTTCTTGAATTGATTGAAAATTGAAGAAGATCAAAACGCTTGGGAGAAAATGATCGCGAGTGATCTGGGAGTTTCACTCCTAGACTTTAATGTAACGATGCTTAAGGGGTAATTAGTTTCTTTCGAGAAGATAGGTAGTCAAAGGGAACCCTATGAACCTTCTTGTATATGTAGATGCATTGTATGCACAAAATGAGGTTGCTGGAGGAGTATTCTTATTGAATAGGAGGTAGTTGCAAGTTAGTTAGAAATCCTCAGAGGAGGAAATAGGAGATAGAATAGTTCTTTGAGGGAGCTTGAGAGAGATGAGACTTTGTTACAGTCTAGCCTGCACATATTGTAATCAGACATTCATCTTAATAGAAAGAAATCAATTTTTCCTGCATATGAACTTTTTGTGTGTTTATGTGTATCTAATGAACGTTATCTATGTGTGTTTGTGTATGTTGTAGATGTATGATAGATTTAATTTGCAGTAGGAAGATAGATTTGTCTACCCTTGTTGAGTTTGAAATATTGTTCTGGTTTCTTAGGATGTGCAAGGAGTGCACAATAGAACATTGGAGGTTATGTAACCAGTGCAAGGAGTGTGCATCTGAACTCCTTTGAGTAAAAAAAGAACGTGCCAGGAGGGTGCACCAGAGCGATGAAAACTCAAGGGAAACTTCAAGGTTGTTGAATACCTTGGAGGGTAAACTGTGCAGAGGAAGCACAGAGAGAAAGTCACTGAGAACTCTGTAGAGCTCTGCCAGGTGGGAATTGAGCATGTGCAAGTGTGCACGAGGAGAAATCTTTGTCGAGTTCAAAGAGAAGAGTATCAGAGGAAGGTACTCATAGAGTTGTTGAATACTCTGGAGGAAGACCTGTGAAAAGAGTGCACTAGGCCAACACTTAGACAAATGTTGCAAGAAACCATTGGAAAGATTTCGTCGAGTGCAAGGACAGCGTCGAGGCGTGAACTTGTTTCAAGTTTAAAAAAGGCTCAAGAGGAAGAGCACAAAGTGTGCCACGAGGGCACCTGAAATATTCTAAGGAAGCAGAAGGGTCGAGTCCCTTGGAAATCTTAACAAGTTTGAAAGCTTAGGAGGCGTAGTGCAAAGTTGCACACAGAGTGCAAGTGTGCGCTAGGGCCGAGGTTAAATTCCATTGCCAAAGCTCAGGAGGAAAAGCATAAGTCGAGACTCAAAGTAGTCGAGCTCGTAGGAGAAGGTTCAAGGGTCGAAACCTTTGAACACTTACAAAATTTCCCAAGTTTGGGAGAACAAATAAGCTGAGGAGGAGGAGTGACAAAAACCGTAACGTGAGTTGCAGGAAGAGATCTAGATCGTCAGATCAGGGTCTAGGATGAAGGAGAGTGTTGCGGTGGAACCAGATCCCAACCGTCGGATTTGACTGCGAGGTCTGACAGTCATTAGATCTAGGAGAGTTGCACAGAGTATAGCAGTGGAAGTCCTTCGGACTTCTCACATTCGAGAATATTGGAATGCAGAAGAGCATGGGCGAGTGAAGTCCCGAAGTCTAGGAGTGAACAGGGACCGTCCATCGTCAAGGTTGATAGGTGACGTGAGATCTACAACTTTGGAGTGGAAGCACTTCGGAAGTTTGTAGACAAGGAGAGAGTGAAATAGTCGAAGATTCGAAGTAGATCCTGGTCGTTGGTCACCAGGGGGGTACGTGTCAACAGATCTGATACTTCAGGGAAAGTCACTTCGGAGGATTTCAAGTGTGGAGTGTGACAAAATCCTGAAGTCCCGAAGGCCAAAGGAAATCACAACCGTCCGTTGCAAAGGAAACGTGGAGGAAATCCATCGTCTTCGGGTGAAAGCACTTCGGAAGGAATGGGTGAGTAGGAGTTGAAACTCCTGAAGCCTGAATAGTCGAATTGAATCATAACCGTCAGATTCAGGGGAGACACATGTCAAGAGATTGTATTCTTCAGGTGGAATAACTTCGGGAGGAGACAAGTGCTGAGAGTTTGAAACTCCCGAAGCTCGAAGAGCTGAAGTCACTCATAGTCGTTGATCGTGAAAAAGGACACACGTTGGTAGATAGTGAACTTCAGGTGAAAGAACTCCGAGAAAAAACGAGTGTAGAGGAGTTGAGACTCCCAAAGGTCGAAGTCTCGAAGTGGAAAAGAGTCGTTGATTTGAGGTGGATGCGTGACGCTAGATCTAGAATTCCGGGTATGGAATACTCTGGAGGAAAGTGGAGGGTGAAAGCGTCAAAGTCCCGAAGTGGATCTCGACTATTGATTGAGAAGTGGACTAGATTCGTTGATTGAGGAGGACGCATGGCAGAAGATCTTACATTTCAGAGAAAAGTCACTCTTGGAGAAAAATGAGTGCGTTGAACAAGAACTCCCAAAGGCAGGAGACTCAGAGTTCATCTGAGTCCTCTGTTTGTTAAGGACAGGTGTCAGCTGATCTTCCACTTCGAAAGATAGACATTTCATAGGAAGCAAGGGTGGGGAGTTTGAAACTCTCGAAGCCCGAATTGTTGAAGCAAATCATGACCGTTGATTTGATAGGGACACATGTCGATAGATGATGGAAATATGGGAGAGCGTGCTCTGGAGAGGAGGAAGGAAAGGAGGTAGATCTCAGCCATCGATCGGTCAAGAGGCACCGCCCGAGATCACAATATCGACGGTCGCGCTTAATTGCGGGGACAAAAAGTGATCAGACTTTAAAAATCCTAAAGCGGACCACAATCGAAACCACAGTATTGCCAAAGGGATACGCGGAAACTGGTAGTGAATTGCGTGGAGAAAAGCAGTGTGGTCTCAACCCAATTTTGGTCGCTCTGCAATCACGTGTTTATGTGAGGTCATGGCCCAAGTTCATATGAAGGAAAGGACATAGCAAGGGGATCTAGCGTCTGTTATTTAATTCTTCAAAGAGACTTGAATAGATCCCATGGGTTTGCCAAAAACTACACTTTGAAGGAAAGGGGACCTGTGTAGATTGATTGGGGTCTAATAAAGGCCCTAAGACTCAATCTAACTCCTTGATTTAAACGATCCTAGACTAAGAGGTCGCGCAGCCCCGAGGGGAAAAGGGGGGTCTGCATCAGAGCACCTCCTTCACATGAGACTTTTCCTCTTTTTATAGTGTTAGGATATTCCAACAACATGTCCTCTTAGGTCCTCAACAAATGCATACAGACACTATCATTCTTTGCGTAGGATCTGACAACTGACTCCCTCTCGAAGACAAATTGTGAACTATTTCACTAGGCGACAATTTTTCTTGGGGAGTTTGCAATGTTCTTCACCTCGAGAAATCGACCTTTCAATAGATCATTCAAAGAAAAGGATATCCTCCAAAACTGTGGCAGTTCTCTTGTACCATATAGAAACATTTCTTTCACATATATGCAATTCCTTTGTGCTCACATAAAGTCTTGCGGGCAACCACAATGCACAGATTGGTCTTATCCTCCACGTATTGATCTCTCCTCAGCAGTGATCAAGGAGTGACTATCACATCCTCTTCAACAAACAACGGCGACTCTCCCTTCCACATGAGCTCCTACATGTGGACGACACCTTCTCGACCACAATGACCTCCTCAACAATCATAAGACACCTACTTAACCACAATGAATTGTTTTTCTTCTTCCTCTTCACAATTTCGCAGCCATACTGACAACATCGATGCCAACAAGTAGTAAACAAATATACTTCAAACAGTAATAGAGGGCCTTCTTGCCAACCAAATATTTCTTCTTTACTTCCTCAATTGGTGCTTGTTCACAATTTGTAGCTGCTCACTTTATAGGCAACCATATCAGGAGGTGGGAATCCTCCAATGTTCTTATCCTTTACATATTTAGTGGTGGCGACAGATCGCTTGTCTGGTTTAAAATATTCGTTCTCTGCGGCATCACCTGCGTGTTTCGTTTCTCCTTCATAAAAATCTTCAACCAGCATGCTCTCTTTCAAGCCTCACATGGGATTCTTCATAGCGGCTACGCTTTTATGGAGACTCCCACCTAGGAAGCTCTCACACAGAAACAAAAATTATTCTCATAGGATGCTACTCCACAAAAACAACAATGCACGCTCAGCTATGCAAATTGCTCCTCACACTCAACTGTCACTGTCACTGTCACGTTCCTCTGATATATTTGCTCTATGCACTCCTCAAACAAAAAATGCAGTGATCTACAACAAACAAAAAATAAAGCAGCACAATAACCGGCTCCTCCAATACAACTTTCACGCGGCACTCCAATCCAACTTTCATGATGGAAATGCCAACGAGTGATTCCTTCACGCTACTACAGATCAATTTCCTCACACTCCAAGTCTTTGCAGATCACACTAATCAGCAGGGAGCACACACCTGATTACGCAAGCCACACGCACAAGATTACGCAGGTCACTCTTCTCACGTGGATGACACACGTAGCTGAAAAATTGCAGGTTACCTTTTCACTCAAACTTGCTCTCACACAGGTCACACGCTCTTACTCTACACGGATCACAACTATTGAAAACTCACACTATGATGCAAATATGCTCACAAAACCATACTTCAATTAATCAAGAAATCACATACATTTATATGCAACACCAAACTTAAAACACTCCCCCTAAACTTGTGGATCTTAAACCACCCGTATACCAAACTTAAACAAGAACTCAACTTCCTACAACAAATTCTCTTAATTTCGACATTATTCCAAAAATAATTACATCTACTACCCGGACCCTTTACCTTCAAAAGAGATAATTCTCTCTATTGTTACAGAGGGTTAGAAACTATTATTCTATTTACATAAATTAATATACTATATATATTTTGTTTTAATATCTCTTTATATTTTATTATGGCTATCAAGAATGTTTTCAAATATTTTATATCTTCATGATATAATAGATAGATTGTTAAATAATATAATGGAATTAAAGAGATTGTGGGGTTATTATTTTGAAGTCGATGAATTGCAAAATACAATAGATAAAGAGCAAAGGATTATAGTGAAAGAATTAAGAAAGGCAATGGAAAAACACAAATTTTCCTTGAAATAGTCTCTCTATATATATGATATAGTTTAAATTTCTAGGTTTTTTTTTATTTTTTCTAATGCATTTTGTTTAAAATTTAACTAGAAATTCAATAAATTGCAGTTGAGATCACATATTTTGGGTGTTATGGGTTTTTTTTGAAAGAATTGGATCAATTTATGAATTCAAAAACATTATTCAAACAATGTAAAATTGTAATTTGGCCAATGATTGTGTCGCAGATTCCAGTGATAATTATAAATAAAAAAATTAGAATATTGAGACTAAACCAAACAAATATTGTCATATTTTAATAAGTTGAAACCAAATTTATTAGTAATTTAAATTTCTCTTTGTTAATTAATTGTTTTTTTGTTTCTTTACATTCACCATGGATAAGAGGTAATTTGAATTACAATTTGTTTTAAAGAAGGTATTGAATTTAAAGATTTTGAATCTCCATACATGATGAAGTAATTGGTATATCGTTTGATTATGCAGACTTTAGACTTTA
>ML777288.1:750348-764735 GCA_009831015.1 Picea engelmannii | reverse complement strand
CCGAATAAATCGGGGTGAGAATCGACCTTGAGACCTCTTTTTACATATTTCTTTCCATTTACACGGCACTTGCCAATCGGTCTACACCCCTGCGGGATGTGTCATTTTATAATTACTACTTATAGTTTTTTTTTTTTTATTATTCTATATGAGGGTTAGAAGCTATACAGGTAGTTGACTAAGTATTTATTGAATGATCATATATGATGTTATTTTATATATTAACTTTGGTATCATTTGTTAATTAATGTGTTGGTAACCTTGTGTATTAATAGGTTAATTAAATTTATCATTTAATCACTTACATTTTTTTAGAATTTTAATGTCATTTGTTAATCAATGTGTATCAATACCCTTATGTATTAATATTAATTAATGTGTTGGTCAATAATCTTGTGTATTAATAAGTTAATCAAATTTCTCATTTAATCACTTACATTTTTTTAGAAATTTAGTATCAGTGGTTAATCAATATGTCTATCAATACCCTTGTGAATTAATGAGATTTATCATTTAATCAGTTACATCTTTTTAGAATCCTTCTTCAATATAGCACCCACCAACATGACTTTCTCTCTCATATATCAACATTACAATTTGCATGAACAAAGTGATGGATGGTGTTGAGCTCTATTTGTTGGCAGTTTTTTTTAAGTAATGACGCAATCTCGAGCATTGCCACTATATTGTGCTGAAAGACTATCTTGCCACTGCAACATTTTAAAGTTTGAGATACTCATACAAGAAGTTGACGAACTATGAAACCTTGTTGGAGGGTTTATTTCTTCATGACCAATTAGAGAGATGTAGGTTGTAGCCATAATATCATCGATGGCATCTATGAGTGGGAAGGCTACCGAGTATTTTAGTGTTTAACTATATGGAACTAAGCAACCAACTAGCCATAAGGGGAAGCGAACTTAGGATTGTTTTCTATGTTTAGACATGGAGTGGGAGGAAATATGGAATATTATATTATATTAAATTAAAATGATAAATATATTTGGGAAGAATTTTTTTTGACAATAATGATTTAAGTTGATTATCTTAAAAAAAACATTGAAAATAATAAAATCATTCTTTTTTCCATTTTCCACTCCTCATATAAATTATACAACTTTGGTTATCTAATTTAGGTGGGCATAGCAAGGTAGGTTCTATGTTTGGTTGATCTAATTCCTTTTGGGAAGGTGAGCATAGTAAGGTAGGTTTTGTAGGTTTTGTGTTTTTAGGAAGGTGGATATAGCAAGGTAGGTTTTGTGTTTGTTTTGTTTATTTTTTTTTTTAAATAATTTTAAGTTTATTGGATTTTAGTTTTTAATAATATTTTAATTGTAATTAGATTTTTTTATCACATATTAGAGTTTTTATAAAATAGTTTTTTGTGAGTAGAGTTTTATAAAATAGTTTTTAGGTTTTTTTTAGAATAATGTAATTTTTAAAATCATTTTTTTGGGAGACTTAGAAATTATTATTGCATAGTTTTTGGTAGGTTTTTGGGTTGATTATTAATTCTATAAACGTTTTTGGTGTGTTAATATGGTTTTCATTAAAGTTTCAACGTTTCAACTAAGTTTGAGAGTGTTTAGTATCCCACAATTATTTATTTTAAGATATTTTTGATTGGTTTATGTCTACTAAATTGTGGAACGAGTATGACCCCCGCACGACCAGATGTCGGCCGTGGCACCGTCGTATCCCTTCTTGGTAATGACCTCCGGTGCGACGTAGGTCGGCGTGCCGCATGCCGTGTGCAGAAGGTCGTCCTGCCTGAACTGGTCAGGCAGAGCACTGAGCCCGAAGTCGGAGACATTCACGTCCCCGTTTTCGTCTAATAAAACGTTCTCGGGCTTCAAGTCCCGGTGATACACACCCCAGCTGTGGCAGAAATCCACCGCTCCTATCAGTTGAAAATACTTCCTCGCCTCCACTTCCTTCAGTCTCCCCTTGTCGACAACTCTCTCGAATAGTTCGTCGCCTTTAACATACTCCATGACGATGTAAGTCTTCGATTTGGTTACCATGACTTCGTAGAGCCGAACGATGTTGGGGTGCCGGACCAGTCTCATTACCCAGATTTCCCGTTTAATTTGTTCCATCATTTCAACCTTGCGGATATTTTCTTTGTCCATGGTTTTAATGGAGACGCTCTCGCCGGTCTTGAAATTTCTCGCGTGGTAGACCTTGACGAACGTCCCTTGCCCGAGCAGGCACTCTAATTCGTACCTCTCCATCAGATTATTGGGTTTCATCTTCATATACTAATAATAATAATAATAATAATCTAAATAATAATCTATTTTTAAGGTCACAGCCAAGCCAGCACACCAAATTGGTGTATGAGACCCCCTTGTTTGTGAGACAAGGGACCCCCCTCCGCCCAGCGATTTGACTGGTAAAGTCTACGAAGGTATACATACCCTACCCCCCTCTGGATTTGAACCTGTGACCTCTTAAGAGGAAACACGTGTTCTTAACCATTAGGCCCACTAATCTGAAAGATTTCCTCCGCTGTCCTTCATGTATTGGGTTTGTGCGGTTTGGCAACCGGGACCTTGTTCTCCGACATGCTCTCCATTACAGGCGTTAGTGTAGAATTCAATGCGTTGAGTGTGAATCCAAAGAGAAAGTGTGGATTTATGCCTAACTATGGGAGTCATAAGTTGTTAGTGTGGACTTATCAATCAAATCAAACCAGAGGCCCAATACACAAGAATCCTTATACCTATGAAGTAACCACAAAAATATTGATTTAACCATAAAACTAAACTTAAGAATATATTATTCATATAATTTTGAGTAGCTAACTTGGGAGTAATCTTCCCTCCTTTCAAGCAAAAAAAATAAATAATGAGCCTAAATCTGGATGTCACTTTGAATTTTTGATACTCAGCTTGGTGAGGAAGGTATGGAAGCTATTTGTGAAATCTGGCACTGTTTGGTCTTTTTCTTATCGCAGTGTGGTCCATTTGGTATACAAGGCGTCATAACTTTCGACATGGTAGTATTGTTCCTTAATAACATCCCTAAATGATTCCCAGGTGGTCGTGACTGCAAATAATGAGGGTTCCTCTGTTTCCTTTTTCTCACAAAAAGTTTCCCACCAATATTTGACATGGGGAACAGCTTTGAGGAGCGCAAAAGTAATCTTTTCTCTATTCGAAAAGTTATGGACAGAAAAATACCCTTCTAGTAGATTCAACCACTTGTCTACAGTATCTGCGTCTATCTGACCTTCAAATATTGGAATATTGAAGTTTATTTGTACCTTGAAGGGGGCGACGTCTCCACTCGAAGAAGATGCATCGTCTGTTGGTAGCCGCCAAAGGATTTGCATGAAACTATCCATCATCTCGTTCCTCTGTTGCATGAGGGATTCCTCAAGCAACATTTTAAAAGGATCTCCTATCCCGTCATCTTTATTTTCTCCTTCCATGAGAGGTCACTTGGGCGTGTGAGAGCTTTTGTCCTCAAGAGAAACAAGCTCGAAACCCAACTCTTTGTACTCCGACCTCGTTGGGAACATGCACTCAGACGACAAGGAGCAGAGCACTCTGATACTACTAATCCAAATTTTATGAGCAGAACGAAATGACTACAGATTATTAATAGGTTCTTAACAAAGAATAGCATAGATACAGTAAAATTGGTTTTCTATTCAATAAGGAAATAAGATGAAACTATAAAATGCAGCGGAAAACAAACTTGCTGGAATGGTGGTAGCTTATCTCTGAGAAGAGATGTGATGGCTACGGTCATTCGCAAGAAGATCATTACAATGAGGCTCTGAAGGCATTTTTACAATAAACATGAATGTTAAAAACCCTAGACATCCAAAAACCTAACCCTAGGAGATGAAGCGCCAAAAGTCATGTGGGTCTTGTTTAGGTAAGTTAGTACATCAACTTCTCGGGGTCGTAACTTTTGCATACGATATCGGTTTTAGGTGCACGATATCTCATTGGAAAGGTATCGTCGAGCAGATTCATTTGGGGGGATCAATCAGTGCCTTCAACTATTATTGAGAACCTTTATCCATAAAACCTTCATTTAGGCCCTCAAAATGGCCACGAAAGTTAAAAACTGCTAAAAATAGTAAATTACCAAAATTGTCAGAAAACTATTTTGTGCTAGTTGGAAAAGGTGGATGGCCAACGATATCTACCTGAATCATTCTTTGAAGGATTTTGAGAGAGATGAGACTCTGTTACAATCCAACCTGCACATATTGTAATAGGACATTCATCTTAATAGAAAGTGTTATCACACAAACTTGTCAGAGTCCTATGGGGTTGTGATTTCTACCAAAGTCTGTGTTTTTCCTTCTCTCTCTCCTTTCACAGACCAATTCTTAAGTTTTTTCCCCTTCGAATTGTAAAATCATTTTTGTTTGCCCCCCTATGTGTTTAAAGTGTTGAAATTACTAAAACAACTGAGAGGGGGGGGGGGAGATGGGTGAATCAATTGTTATTGAGCTTAAACACTATTAAGTCTATTAAAACATTATTAATCTTTCTTCAAGTGATCATCAACATTATACAACATATGGACAGTAAAAGTAAAGAGCATCAGTCACACATAAGGTATACACAGAGACAGATTTTCCCGAGGGAACACATAAAGGGAGAAAACCTCTTCTTCTTCGAAATGATAGGCAGTCTTTTAAGTTTTGTACATCATCTATAATTGAGAACCAACTCAATGTGAGGCTGCTACATCTATTTTACAAGCTGCAACTTGTTTGAGAGCACCGACTCTCTTGTTTCTCTAGCACCCACTAGAAGGAAGCACCAACTCCCCTAATGTTCCAGCACCAACTGGATGGAAGCACCAACTTCTAGTTATACATGCTCCAACCTGTATAACAGAGAACACTTGTTCTCCCTTGCACCACCCTGCCACCCTTGTTTCTCTGGCTGCAACCAGATGGAAGCTACAACTCCCTGTGTTCAAGCTACCACTTGAACCTCGGAGGACAACAATCCTCCCTAGCACCTCCCAACCACCCTGGGATATTAATGAATAAATAAATAGACAACTACACAGATAAATCAATTCTTACCACTTCTTCTATGTTCTATAAATCTGGTCTTCTTCAACTTGTTCTGTCATTCTGCTCTACTTCAACTTGTTCTGTCATTCTGCTCTGCTTCAAGTCTTTTCATCATCTGTTATTCTTCTTTGAGTTTTATCTCACACTGCGCATATTCCCAGTCTCACTCTGCGCATTCTATGATTTTCCCTTTCTTATCGTTTAATTCATTTTTCATCCAAAAAAACAACTACACGCACAGTCTGTATCTTTTTCTTTTATACACACCCACGACGGTTCACCTTCGCATCTCCTTAGACAAAAGAAAAAAAACCATCCGAGCAACTGAAACGCCAACCGATCGACGATCATGAGTTTGTTTCGCTAACAGATTCGTAACTGAGGAGTTAACTGTGAGAGAGAACAGTAACCCTCCGATCATATTCCAGTTTATCTGCTCTGTTGGATGAACTTTATTAACATTGTCTTTAAATCGGGTTTCGACATTTCAGAAATCCTGTGGCCGAGTGTCTCGACACTTCATGTCGCGATCTTTGAAGCTCCGATACGGAGCTTTTTTGCACTAGCTCCTTCCCCAATATGACCAAGGCTACGATCAAGCGCTTATGCAAAAAGTGTTTTTCGCGAATTCGCCTTTCGTGAGTCTGGAGATGAGGCATCTCGACTCTCCAAGTGACGATCCCCAAAACCCCGAGATGGAGTTGAGATCAACGGTCCACGATCTCGATGAGTCTATGATCTAGATCTTATCGTGAATTCGCGTCTCGCGATTCCTTCGAAGGAGGTCCTTGTCACTCCAAGTTGCGATAAGTGAAACTCCGAAATGAAGCTTAGATCAGTGGTCTAGAACACACTTTGATCTGACGGTTGGGAATAAATCATGATTTCGCATCTCGCGATTTCGGCGGTAGAGATTCTTGTCACTCCAACTCCCGATAGGCGAAGCTCTAAGATGGAGCTCAGATCAATGGTATAGAACACATCATGAATTGACGGCTGGGATTAAATCGCGATTTAGCATATCGGGATTTCGACGATTTTGTTTCTTACCTCTCCAAGTCGCGAGTCGCGAAACTCCGAAATGGAGTCGACGATCTAGATCACACCTTTATCTGACGGCAGCGATTAGATCGCGATTTCGCATATCGCGATTTCAATGATCATGTTTCTTGCCTCTCCAAGACGTGAGTCGCGAAACTCCGAAATGGAGTCGATGGTCCAGATCAACAGTCCCGTTCAATACTTGATCTGACGGTCATCGGGAACCTGCATCCAAAAACAGAATTTGCGATCATCCTCCTTGAATTTCAAAATGTACATCGCTCAGGGGTTTCCTGGACCTTTTCAAATACAACTTCATCTGTTAATACAATTTGATCAACTTCTATCACATTACTTGTTCAATTAAGCCATTGAAAGTGCAACAAACCCTCATCTCCCCTAGCTACACGAACAAGTCCTTTCCGAGTATCTGGCACAATTCGTGTCCCCTCCAGAGACATCATTCCAGCCCGAAACTCCAGCATGATCTCCTGATAATTGAATCGGATGATGCATTACAACATATAGAATCCGTTATGACCAAATCTTACAAATCCTCCCTGCAGTGTCTTCTCATAACGCCCATCTATTTCATACTTTCTATACTCATTCCATCTTCACTGTTGTACTTGCCATCAATGACAAGTATACAAGCATGCACTGTCTGTTAAAGATTTTCCAACATAAAGTGACACAGTCTCCCTATTTTTCCAACTCCTATATAGTCGTTCAAGTCTTTGTTTACAAATGCCGCAGTCGTGGGCTCAAAGCACGACACTCAGAGCGATTCGTTCTGGACCCGAATCAAGTTAAGGCAGGTTCATCTTTCAATGGTGGGAATTCCATGTGGAGTTCAGATTAGCAGCTCGCAGGTGTTCAGAATCTTAAAATTTGTGCGAAGTATAGCACCTGAGCAAAAGGCCCGAAGAGAGCATGAGCCATTGATTTATAATGGGACAGGTGGTAGTTGATCCAAGTGTTCAGGGAAATAAGCTTCGAGAGTTTCGAAGTGAGAAGTGTGTGGAATTCCCTAAGTGTTGAAAACCGAACTCCCAAAATAATCTAAGCCATCAAAAGCTGAGGACCCATGGAGGCAGATCCCTCGCTTCGGAGTAATGCGCTCTGGATAATTGTGGGAGTTAAACATTGCAAAGTCCCCAAGTGCTCGAAGTCCCAAAGACCTGAAGGAGATATCGATCATTGATCGAGGAGGGAGCAGAAGGGTCATTGATCTGGTTGAAGGTGTCAAAGTCCCAAAGAAGGAGAAGAACTGTTGATTGAACAAGACATGCGTTAGTAGATCGACAACTCCGGTTAAAAGCACAGAAGGTAAGCAAGATTTGATTTTGGATTTTCTTGGAGCTCGGAGGCCCGAAGTAGATCTCAGCCATCCTAATCCAGGATCCACGCGTCATCAAATCGCTATCTCCGAAGAATTTTCTTGTAGCAAATAAAGTTTGACTATTGAAAGGCGTGAAGGTCGATCCGCCAAGCAAATCTCGGTCGTTGTTTTGAAAGGGAAGATTTGATCCATTGATTTGGAGGGGGCAGATTTGAGCCATTGATTGTGAAGCCTCATCTAAGATCATGATATCGACAACCACAGTCCATTGTAGGAATGCAACATACTCGGGCGATAATTTTCTTGAGCGGTCCTGCAATTGAAACCATGGTAAGTCAAGAGTGATACATGGCGAAGGGGGATGGATTGCAGGCCCAAAAGCGTCTAAATGCAAACCACCTTAGAGTGGCCTTGCAATCACGTGCTCATATAACATCCTATCCAAGAGCAGCATGTGGCCATCCCCTGCGCATACGCTATCAGACTGCCACCTGCAAAGCTCACATTGGTCATAGACAAAGACCATTCACAGCCTCAAGGCATCAAGATGGACTCGCAGAAGTCATTGGCACTATCTGAGAACAGTTATGGGTGTCGGGTCCAGTCCTAATCCCAATGAAGATAGTTATTGAAGATTGTGGGCAACAGTTGGGACCTTGCCTCATCCCATAAATGGAAAACGTTGCAGAGAGAAGTCATGAAGGCACACTTACGATCCAAAGCTTCCTTATGGGCAATTTTTCCTGTAAAACACATAACTATTCCTGGCTCACGTCTGACATAGTGAGGACTTCACAACCTAACTGAGAGGGTGTCGACTGGAAACTTTGAATGTAGGGGTCTGATCATGCTCCTGGTAGTTGTAGTAGTTTTGAGTATATATACTCATTTTTGTTATTTTGTTAAGGTCAAATGGTTGAGCCAGGCTCCCTGCTATTATAATATTTTTATGAAGAACACTCGTTCTCTGGTTATGTATTTGTTTTTTGAGACATATTGGTTAATCTATTTCAGCTTTATTGCTCCATATTATTTGCCTATGATACTGAGAGAGTTCATGAATGACTGATTCACATGAATTGTTGTAATTGTATTATGATAAATGTTTGATTATAGTGTTGTTATAATTTCTTTCAGTTTCCTTAAAATTTGAATCCAAGAGGATCTTGTGTTTGAGTTTTCCTCCTTAGGCTGCTTGAATACCTAATGTCCATAGCAAACCTCTACACTCTCCTCACCAAAGTCTTCCCTCTATTCACCCTTACTCCAACTTACTGACTGAAGTTGATTCCAGACCTCAAATGCTTGCATGCTAGTCCAGATTTCTGAGTTAGAACGGTACTATCATTGAGTCTGGGCCCATTTTACCTCTTTAAAACTAACTCATGACATATAAAATGATGGGTACTGGACTTACCTTCAACGCAATCTGAAGGTGACTTCTAGTACTAACAGAAAGAAAGCAGTTTTTCCTGCATATGAACTTTAAGTGTGTTTATGTGTATCTGATGAATGTTATCTGTGTGTTTGTGTATGTTGTATATGTATGATAGATTTCATATGCAGTAGGAATATAGATTTCTCTACCCTTGTTGAGTTTGAAATGTTGTTTTGGGTTCTTAGGCTATGCAAGGAGTGCACAACAGAACATTGGAAGTTCTATAACCAGCGTAAGGAGTGAACATCTGAACTCTGCTGAGTTAGAAAAGAACATGCCATGAGGGTGCACCAAATCGATGACAATTCAAGCGAAAATTCAAGGTTGTTGAATACCTTGGAGGGTAAAGTGTGCAGAGGAAGAACAAAGAGAATGTGTCACTAAGAACTCTGTAGAGCTCTTCCAGGTGGGCATTGAGCAGGAACAAGTTTGCACGAGGAGAACTCTCTGTCGAATTCAAAGAGAAGAGTATCAGAGGAAGGTACTCACAGAGTTGTTGAATACTCTGGAGGAAGACATGTGCAAAGAGGGCACCAGTGTCACACACCCACTACAATTTTTTTTTTTTTTTTTGTCTTTTCTTCGAGGGACAAAATCCCTAAATTTCTACGGGGCCTAGCGTAGACCATCCCTTCCCTTATCCTCCTCCAAATGACCACAACCTGGCCTTAGCACAAGCACCTTTTGCAACTCACGAGTTGGAGAGTCAAGGCTCTCGAATCCTCTTTCTCCAAACACCGATACCTGAAATGCGATACGGGTATGGCTCCCTCCTCACTAGCGTCTGCTACATATAACCATAAGCTAGGATAAACACTAGTACTACTCGCAACTCGCCACTTTGCAAGTTGGAGTGTTGAGCCCTCATGCTCCTCCTTTCCGAATCCCCGAAATGCAAAAGGTCAACAATGACTTGAATCTTTGCCAGACGACATGTGTCCACCACCTGTCAACCACGCGGTGCCCACCTAACAGATGTGCCACGTGTTCTTACGAGCCCTCGATGCTCGACACTTCACGACTTCTGCAGTCGAAAAGAAATTCTTTCAACCTTTAAACCCCCGATATGCGATACCACGTGAAGGTTCTGATCCAACGGTTCTCCCATGGCTTGGATCCAACGGTCTGGATCCTTTCGCGGTCTCGCATATCGTGAGTCCTTAAAACCTTGCCCATTGACTCCTTTGAGTCATGAGTAAGCGAAATTTTGAGCTTCTGCCACGTGCCCTCCTTGATGGACGACTACGATCAAATCGCGACTTCACACATCGCTAGTTCGAACAATATGTTCTTTGACCTTCTTTCTCTATGAGTCAGCGAAATGTTGAACTCTCACCATGCATCCTCTACAATGGACGGCTTGATTTCCTCTTTGAAGAGTTTGGGATTTCGTGACTCGCACGTTCTAAGGTTCTTCCTTCAAACCCCCGACTCCTGAAATGCCAAAATCTCCCTCTAGACGATCGATGCTCCAGACCACTCCTGGGTCAATGACCACGATCATGTCGTTATTTCGCGTATCATGAGTTTGTGTAATATTTCCCTTTGACCACTCCCAATCGCGAGTCAGCGAAATGTTGCCCGACTACCACACGTCCCTCCTTTGGTTCTTCCATCGGTCGACACGTGTCCAACTTGATATCTGACGATCTAACTTCCCATCGAGATTTCGTGTATCTCGCGTTCGAAGGGATCTCTACCTCTGTCTCCCCAAATGTCTAAATCCTCCTTTGGGGACGAAGCATTAAGGTTATCGCTACTTCTGTAGATCTGACGTTTGTCCATCCTCATCTCTGCGTTCCTCCAATATCGACCGTTTTTCCTCTAGAGCCGTCGTTGCTTCCATTCCTTGAATAATTTCGATCAACAAAGGTTTCGAACCTTTGTCCCTTGCTCTGCAATCCACCTTGGTTTAAGGAACACTCTGCAAGTGTTATCCCTCCTGAGCTTCGTCATCTATGAAGGACTTAAGAGCCTTGTGCTCTTCTTCTGGGCTTAATAGGCTTCATCCTCCAAGGGACTCAAAATGATTAGGAAGGTTTACATGCATACATGAAACTGTGTTCACGGTCGACGAACACACAGTTCGTGACTCAGGCTTATGCCACCACAGAACACAAGTATTTATGAGTATAAAACATATCCTAACCATATGATTTCTTACTGGCCTAATTATACAACCAAGCAGTGATAAAAGGAATACAGTATATCCATTAAGAAGTCATGCATAATTCCTGCAACATACACAGTATAGCCAATTCATACACAGTTACATATAAATTACACAGGGCAGGAGATCGCTTATCTATTACAGGTTGCCGCCAACCGACTAACTGTGGGTGTTCATCCTTCCAACCGACCATAGGCATAGAGGCATTCACTTTTATCACTCTGGCCACCCCCATGCCAAGCCAAGATATCACCAGGGAATTCTCACACTTCTCGAGGGTTCTTCCTCTATTTCCGCTTATGTTTTGGTCATGTTCTCTGTAACTCAGATCTTTCTCTCTCTCGGTTATGGCCTCGGTGAGGCTTCTCAGATGCTCTTCCACATCAAGCTCCCAGCCTTCTGTTTGTGATTCCGCTGGAGCATCTCCCTTACGAGTTTACGCTATTTTTTTCCGGTGTCTCCTCTCCCATGTGTATCCCTCTTACCTTGGAAGGTTTTTCCGACCTATCCTATTCCTTCAATCAGAAGGAAGCTCAGGTCTTCAGGTCCCTGTGGTACTTCAGGCTGACAACCCATCTTTTCACTCATGGGGGTGGTTGATAATTCAACCACCTGTCCTTTATTCATTAACTGATTTCTCTCCTTGGGATCTGAAGGAGGTTGTCATCCTCATCACGGGAAATTTGGGGGTTATTTGTCATAATGAACCCTCTCTTATAGTTTTCAAATTCTTCCTCTAGTGATATCATGGCCAGTACTTTCAAGGCTTCACCCCTACAGTCAATCATTGGCAACTCAAACAATAATAAATTACATTGTCCTCATGCATTAGCATGGTAATTCCTATTTTATGATTAATTACAAATTGGGGGAAATAGGGTGTTAAAATTCCGTCCTCCTTAAAGCAACACCATCCTCAGTGTTATTTCCCAAAAACACCTGTCACACCTTTCTTATTCAGCCACTTCAGAAGTCTTGACCTTCATCTTCGGTCAGGTCCTCTTTTAGGATCTTAGTCTTCATCATCTGCCTTCAATAATTCTTGGAAAATAAGCACATTAATCACAATTTTGTGCGAAAACATCTAACTATTGCTCAAAATTCAAAAGGAAAATTTCATAATCTTAGCACAATACTTATCTATGCAGTTTGTGGATCTGTATCCACATGGTAGTTTTGTTATCCATGCTCATCTCTTTCCTTGATGTATCCATTAGGTGCATGATTCCAATTCAATAGTTCACAAGAGCTATCATGATTTCATCTTCCTTTCCAAGGTTTTTCCGCATGGGAAACTACCCACTGTGTGCATGATTCCAATAGTTTACAAGAATTATTAAGGTCTCCTCTTCCTTGCGGTGACTAACCCTCCAGGTCCAGGCTCAGGCATCCCCTTCACTATTATATAGTCCCTCGGGCGATCCATCTTGCCCTGCCAAGGTTTTCTCGCATAGGAAAATTTTAGAGACTCTATCGAGTCTTACAGTCGAGGCCTCCCTCAGACTTGCTCTACCGAGGCGTACCTCCAACTTGTGTTACCTGAACATAATAATTTTCAGGCGATCATGGCTTATCACGGGGTTTTCATGGGTCAATAGTAGCCATGTTCATCATCTTCAACTTTGACAACCCACATCTATCCTTTTTGGAAATGTCTTTTCTTCTCACCTGTATCACAGATATACAAAATTCATGAGACATCATTATAAATTCTAGCTTTCAGAATTTTATTGCAAATCTGTCACCCACAGATTTTCCAATTTCACTATTTGTTTTCATATTTGTTCTGCACAGGAACCAGATTCATAATTATGGGACTTTCCTTCCCATAACAGTTTGGCTCAGCAGGCAATTGGCTTTCCTTATGGGTTTACAATGCTACCATATCCACGACCGCTTTGCTTCCTACACTTTCAGCTTCAATCGGCCAAACAACTTGTTAGCTTTTCCATGCATATACATTCTATTGCACCTTTACAACATCGTCACAACAATTTTAGAATTGTGCATACTTAACAATTAAATTAATTTCTCAAAAAGGAAATACCATTCCTTGTAGTTTGGCTCAGCAGGTCATCGATCTTCCTTATGGACTTACAACATTGCCATATCCAAGACCCTTTCCTCCCTGCAATTTCATTCTTTACACAACCAAACAATTGTTAGTTTTTCATGTACATTACCTTTTTTGAAAATCAAGTATACTAACAATCCAGGTCATTTCATCTATTCAAGGATTCAAAGTGAAAGGGTACATCATCCATTACCTATGCATCATTCCAGCCTACCAAATTTTCAAAATGTGATTCGGATATCAATTGATTTTAATGAATGCGCCAACATTTGTGGCCACATTCATTCCTAATGCACCCTTGCATTGATTTCAAGTTTGTCACACTTTATGACAGGTTCTTGGCCATGGAGTGTTGGAACTTAACTAACCTCTCCACCACATGGCCTATTCATTTTCATTCATTCTTACAACAGGACAATGCTTCCTGCTATAGGTTGATCACGATCCCAAATTAGTACACATGAAACTTAAAAGTTTTGCATGAGTGCACCCAAGCATTATGCCTTCATTAATAACCAGGGTGCCAACACTCATGGCCACCCAAATTTGGTTTTCTCTAACACCTATACAATGTGAGTAGAAATGTTGGAAGGTCCTCCTTCCTCAATGGGAAATCCATTGTCTATCCTTTATGCAAATATGCATTTCCTTGAAGTAATTCCATGCAACGTGCTATCTATGAGCACTTTTGTTTCCAATCGTTCCTTGATTGGTCTATGTGTTCATGAAATATCAGTTCATGAATTCTTCCCAGGTTTACAATCGGTCTTTACTACCAAAGGTTCACGCCTCCATTATTCAGGTTCTCTTTCCTGAATCATACCCTACTTGGGTATCCATGGCATACCACTGCCCTTTCAATTTTCATGCATAACATGAGACAATAAAATATTTCGTAAGGGGTTCTCACCCAAATCCTTTCATACCCTGAGCCACATAAGCATGAACATTTTTATACCTGTTCTTGGTTGCTACAACTCTCTTTCTAATCTCTACCTCATCAACAGTGCTTTAGCAGGATTTTCACAATCCTGTCAACAATCTTTCAGCCACAACCTTCTCCTGGTCATCCTCTTCTTGAGGTTGTTCATTATTGGCAATTGTCCTCCTCAATAGCTCCAATTCCTTTCTATACATAGCATGCATCATCATAGTCACAATTATATTAGTCGTAATATTAAACCAAATGCATGTATCATAACATTCGAATTCATAGACATCTTCAAAATGTCCTAGCATATCTTCATGCACTTCATCATATTATCTTCA
>ML777288.1:722539-746726 GCA_009831015.1 Picea engelmannii | reverse complement strand
CCTAAAATAAGGAAAGTGGGCCAAGTGACCTAGAAGATGTTTTTAAGGAAGCTACTTGGAGAGTATAAATAAGAGGCAAGGCTCTCTCATTTGAATCACACTTGAGAATATTGAATATATATAGGTGTATGAGGTAACCAAATTATATATAATCAGAAATTCTGAGGAAAGTGAAGAAAAGAAGGCCGAAATGCAAGGAAGGATAAATTCTTTTGATGGTGCTTTCTAAGGTATGTTATTTACAGGTCATCTCACCATTTTCGCTATAACTGTTTTTCTATAATGATCCAGATCTTGAAATTTCTATGCAAGCGAGAAAACATATCCAAGTATCTTTGGTAAAAAATTCAAGTTTTGGGTCGTTTTACTCTGGGATTTACACGCTGTGGACAATAGGGTTTGTGGCCAGTCCTGAAACTAGTGAAAATCAGGTGTTTCGGGTAAAAATGTCATAACGTCTTCAAAAAAGATCCAAATTCTGTGAGACAAAATGTGTTGGTTAGGGTACATTCTGTAGTATGTTTTATAATAGTTTCATATAAATTCATCAAATATTTTGTGCGGGGCAGTCTCTACAAGGTCGCTCTCTAGAATAAGTCAGAATTCAGCAAGGTATGCCATTTTTGCTATAACTCCTTTTCTGAGAGGTTCCAAGTAGTGACACTTGGAGGAATTGTATAAAACACACTGAAAAACATTGTGTATCAGTTTCAGATCTTTGTACATTACAGGTTAAAAGTTATGATTACTTCAAGTTAGGGTTGTTGACTAATCCAAAACTAGGCATGTGAGACTAAATAAAAGTTTGATGAAAATGCTAGTCTGTTGTTTTTAAAGTTAAGGAAGGTTTGCAGGAATGTGATCATATACACTAGGTCTATTACAGAGCTACAAATCAGATTTAGATGATGAAATTGATGAGGGCTTTTGGTTGTGGTACATGTTGAGTACAGGTTGAGACAAATAGTTGATGAGTTGGCATACATACATGAGGTGTATAGTTGATGATGTTGGTACATATTGATGAGTCATAGTTGATGAGTAGTTGACACATGATTGGTAGATACTTGGTACATGGTTGGATGCACTTGTTTATGGTACAGGTTGATTACAGGTTGAGGTACAGGTTGATGCATGGTTGATGCACTTGTTTATGGTACAGGTTGATTACAGGTTGGTGCATGGTTGATGCACTTGTTTATGGTACAAGTTGATTACATATTGAGGTACAAGTTGATGCATGGTTGATGCACTTGTTTATTGTATAGGTTGGTACATGGTTGATGCACTTGTTTAAGGTACAAGTTGATTACAGGTTGAGGTATAGGTTGATGCATGGTTGATGCACTTTTTTATGGTATAGGTTGATTACAGGTTGACGTACAGGTTGATGCATGGTTGATGCATGGTTCAAATTTATTGGTACAGGTTTACAACAGTATATTTCATAGTGATAGTGTGACAGTGGTTCCATCATTCTACTTCTACTTTAGGGTGGTAGGATGGGGCAAGGATAGGTAGTTGTAGCCACCTTCCAGTTGTAGATGAAGAACATAGGGGGTTGTAGCCTCCTTCTGGTTGTAGCTAGAGAATTGGTGAGTTGGAGCTTCCCTCAGGTTGTAGCCTGAGAAACTAGGGGGTTGGAGCCTCCTTCCAGTTGCAGCTGGAAAACAAAGGAAGTTGGAGCTTCCAATGAATGTAATTCTTCAAGACATATAAGAAAAAACATTACGTGGTTTTCTCCCGATTTGGGTTTCCACGTAAAACACTGGTGCGCTGTGTATGTGTATGATTGTTCATTTGTTCATTGTTTATTTACTCTGTAGTTATTGGATGATAATGCTTCATTGATATAACACTTGGATTATATGGTTAAAAGGTATTAAATTGCTCTATTACTGATTCACCCCCCCTCTCAGCAATCCAACATTCTGCAGTCGAAAATAAATTCTTTCAACCTTTGAACCCCCGATACATGATACCACACGAAGGTTCTGATCCAACGGTTCTCCCGTGGCTTGGATCCAATGGTCTGGATCCTTTCGCGATCTTGTGTATCGCGAGTCCTTAAAACCTTGCACGTTGACTCCTTCGAGTCGCGAGTAAGCGAAACGCTAAGCTTTCACCACGTTCCCTCCTTGATGGACGGCTACGATCAAATCGCAACTTCGCACATCACTAGTTCGAACAGTATGTTCTTTGACCTTCTTGCTCTACGAGTCAGCGAAATGTTGAGCTCTAGCCACGCGTCCTCTACAATGGACGACTTGATTTCCTCTTCGAAGAGTTTAGGATTTTGTGACTCGCATGTTGTAAGGTTCTTCCTTTGAACCCCCGAATCCCAAAATGCTGAAATCTCCCTATAGACGATCGATAATACAGACCACTCCTGGGTCAACAACCATGATCACATCGTTATTTCGCGTATCGTGAGTTGGTGTAGTCTTTCCCTTTGACCACTCCCAATCGTGAGTCAGTGAAATGCTGCCCAACTGCCACGCGTCCCTCCTTTGTTTCTTCCATCAGTTGACACGTGTCCAACTTGATATTTGACGGTCTAAATTCCCATTAGGATTTCATGTATCGTGCGTTCGAAGCGATCTCTACCTCTATTTCCCTGAACGTCAAAATCCTCCTTTGGGCACGAAGCATTAAGGTTATCGCTACTTCTATAGATCTAACGTTTGTCCGTCCTCGTCTCTGTGTTCCTCCAATATCGATTGTTTTTCCTCTGGAGCCTTCATTGCTTCCAGTCCTTGAATAATTTCGATCTCCAAAGGTTTCGAACCTTTGTCCCTTCCTCTGCAATCCACCTTGGTTTAAGCAACACTCTGCAAGTGTTATCCCTCCTGAGCTTCGTCAACTATGAAGGACTTAAGAGCCTTGTGCTCTTCTTCTGGGCTTAACAGGATTCATCCTCCAAGGGAATCAAAATGATTAGGAAGGTTTACATGCGTACATGAAACTATGTTCATGATCGACGAACACACAATTCGTGACTCGGGCTTACGCCACCATAGGACACAAGTATTTACGAGTATAAAACATATCCTAACCATATGAATTCTGACTGATCTAATTATACAACCAAGAAATGATAAAAGGAATACAATATATCCATTAAGAAGTCATGCACAATTCGTACAACATACACAGTATAGCCAATTCATACACAGTTACAAATAAATTACACAGGGCAGGAGATCACTTATCTATTACAGGTTGCCGCCAACCAACTAACTGTGGGTGTTCGTCCTTCCACCTGACCATAGGCACAGAGGCATTCATTCTTAACAATCTAGCCACCCCCGTGCCAAGCCATGATATCACTAGGGAATTCTCACACTTCTCGAGGGTTCTTCCTTCGTTTCCGCTTCTGTTTGGGTCATGTTCTCTGTAACTCAGATCTTTCTCTCTCTTGGTTATGGCCTCGGCAAGGTTTCTCAGATGCTCTTCCACATCAAGCTTGCAGCCTTCCATTTGTGATTTCGCTGGAGCATCTCCCTTATGAGCTTACACTCTTTTTTTCCGATGTCTCCTCTCCCATGTGTATCCCTCTTACCTTGGAAGGTTTCATCGACCTATCATGTTCCTTCTGTCAGAAGGAAGCTCAGGTTTGCAGGTCCCTGTGGTACTTCGGGCTGACAACCCATGTTTCCATTCATTGGGGTGGTTGATAATTCAACCACTGGTCCTTTCTTCATTAACTGATTTCTCTCCTTGGGATCCGAAGGAGGTTGTCATCCTCATCAATGGAAATTTGGGGGTTATTTGTCATAATGAACCCTCTCTTATAGTTTTCAAATTCTTCTTCTAGTGATATCATGGCCAGTACTTTCAAGGATTCACCCCCACAGTTAGTCATTGGCAACTCAAAAAATAATACATTTACATTGTCCTCATGCATTAGCATGGTAATTCCTATTTTATGATTAATTACAAATTGGGGGAAATAGGGTGTTACAATTCCCTTCGCCTTAAAGGAACACTGACCTCAATGTTCTTTCTCAAAAACACCTGTCACGCCTTTCTTATTCAACCACTTCAGAAGTCTTGACCTTCGTCCTTGGTCAGGTCCTCTTTTAGGATCTTAGTCTTTGTCATCTGCCTTCAATAATTCTTGGACAACAAGCACATTAATCACAATTTTGTGTGAAAACATCTTACTATTCTTCAACATTCAAAAGGAAAATTTCGTAATCTTAGCACAATACTTATCTGTGCAGTTTGTGGATCTGTATCCACATGGTAGTTTTGTTATCCATGCTCATTGCTTTCCTTGACGTACCCATTGGGTGCATGATTCCAATTCAATAGTTCACAAGAGCTATCATGATTTCATCTTCCTTTCCAAGGTTTTTCCGCTCGGGAAATTACCCATTGTGTGCATGATCCCAATAGTTTACAAGAATTATTAAGGTCTCCTATTCCTTGTGGTCACTAACCCTCTAGGCCTAGGCTCAGGCATCCCCTTCACTATTATACAGTCCCTCGGGCGATCCATCTTGCCTTGCCAAGGTTTTCTCTCCCAGGAAAATTTTAGAGACTCTATCAAGTCTTATAGTCGAGGAATCCCTCAAACTTTCTCTGTCGAGGCTACCTCCGGCTTGTGTTACCTCAACACAATAATTTTCAGGCGATCATGGCTTATAACAGGGTTTTCATGGCTCAGTAGTAGCCATGTTCATCATCTTCAACTTTGACAACCCTCATCTGTCCTTTCTGGACATGTCTTTTCTTCTCACCTGTATCACAGGTATAGAAAATTCATTAGACATCATTATAAATTCTAACTTTCAGAATTTATTCCAAATCAGTCACCCACAGATTTTTGAATCTCACGATTTGTTTTCATATTTGTTCCGCACATGAACCAGATTCATAATTATGGGACTTTCCTTCCCATAACGGTTTGTCTCAGTAGGCAATTGGCCTTCCTCATGGGCTTACAATGATGCCATTTCAATGACCCCTTTGTTTCCTAAACTTTCAACTTCAATCGGCCAAACAACTTGTTAGCTTTTCCATGCATATACATTTTATTTCACCTTGACAACATCGTCACAACAATTTCAGAATTGTGCATACTTAACAATTAAATTACTTTCTCAAAAAGGAAATACCATTCCTTGCAATTTGGCTCAGCAGGCAATCGGTCTTCCTTATGGACTTACAACACTTCCATATCCAAGACACTTTCCTCCCTACAATTTCATTATTTACATAGCCAAACAATTGTCAGTTTTTTGTGTACATTACCTTTTTTGAAAATCAAGTATACTAACAATCCAGGTCATTTCATCTATTCAAGGATTCAAAGCGAAAGGATACATCATCCCTTACCTATGCATCATTCCAGCCTACCAAATTTTCAAAATGTGATTCAGATATCAATTGATTTTAATGAATGCGCCAACATTTGAGGCCACATTCATACCCAATGCACCCTTTCATTGATTTCAATTTTGTCACACTTTATGACAGGTTCTTGGCCATGGTGTGTTGGAACTTAACCAACCTCTCCACCACATGGCCTATTCATTTTCATTCATTCTTACAAGAGGACCATGCTTCCTGCTATAGGCTGATCACAATCCCAAATTAGTACACATAAAACTTACAAGTTTTGCATGAGTGCACGCAAACATTATGCCTTCATTAATAACCAGGGTGCCAACACTCATGGCCACCCAAATTTGGTTTTCTCTAACATCTATACAATGTGAGTAGAAATGTTGGAAGGTCCTCCTTCCTCAATGGGAAATCCATTGTCTGTCCTTTATGCAAATATGCATATCCTTGAAGTAATTCCATGCAACGTGCTATCTATCAGCACTTTTGTTTCCAATCATTCCTTGATTGGTCCATGTGTTCATGAAATATTAGTTCATGAATTATTCCGAGGGTTACAATCAGTCTTTACTACTAGAGGTTCACGCCTCCATCATTCAGGTTCTCTTTCCTGAATCATACCCTACTTGGGTATCCATGGCATACCACTACCCTTTCAATT
Source organism: Picea engelmannii (assembly GCA_009831015.1). Classification (NCBI taxonomy): domain Eukaryota; kingdom Viridiplantae; phylum Streptophyta; class Pinopsida; order Pinales; family Pinaceae; genus Picea; species Picea engelmannii. Next base: position 740,713 of record ML777288.1, on the reverse strand, counting down.
TTCATGAATAACATGAGACAATAAAATATTTCGGAAGGGGTTCTCACCCGAATCCTTTCATACCCTGAGCCACATAAGCATGAACATTTTTATACCTGTTCTTGGTTTCTAGAACTCTCTTTCTGATCTCTACCTCATCAACAATGCTTTGGCAGGATTTTCACAGTCCTGTCAACAATCTTTCAACCACAGCCTTCTCCTGGTCATCCTCTGCTTGTGGTTGTTCATTATTGGCAATTGTCTTCCTCAATAGCTCCAATTCCTTTCTATACATAGCATGCATCATCATAGTCACAATTATATTAGTCATAATATTAAACCAAATGCATGTATCATAACATTCGAATTCATAGACATCTTCAAAATGTCCTACCATATCTTCATGCACTTCACCATATTATCTTCAAATGTTTCCACAAGTGCAACACAAACAAATTTCAATTGCATCTTCAACAATACAATCCTTATCACTATGTGTCAAAACCTTTTTACTTTCATTGGCATACAAACTTTCTCATCCAAGAGAAAATATAATACTCAGCGAGGAAAGAATTGGGGACTCTCCCCTTCTTCCAACTCTTTCTACACCGCCAGGGCTAGAGTTCAGCCTAGTCGAGTTATCTCTAAGGCCTTATTGTCTTTTCTTAATCACGGCTTTAACCAAGCCTTATCAGTTAAACATACTCATTTATTCATTTAATCATACTCGGGGGGTTTACTTGCCTCTTACCAACTATACTGGTTTCCACAACTGCTCTTTTTCTGAGCAGCCCTGGGTTAGGCTCATCCTAACTCTTAGGATACTTCAACATGCTTTAATAGAAAAATATTTTTCCCATAATGAATCATGAACATGTGCATCTTGCACACTACCATTCGGTTATCAAAATTGGTCAATATTCATTTATTAGTCTTCTTATTCATTACATGATATTTTTCAAAATGTAATCCAGGATTCTGGTGTATATATATATAAGCTTGTGGCTTACTGCTTAATTATCAACAATCATTAAGGTTGTGACTTTGTTTTCCTGACAGAGTTTTCACACGGTTCCTCCACAAGGAACTCGTTCAACATGCAACTTCCTTATTGCATATCCATCACTATTTGTGATGGCCTCAGCCTTGAGTTAGCTTTAGCTGTCTACCAAATATTCCCTTAAGGAATATAAACATGCATCTTTGTCATTTACCTAATTACGTATTTTGGTTTTGTTAACTTACATCCATGATGTATTTAACCATATTCATAATCCTAAGCCTGCATGTAGCTGTCATAGGTATATTTCATAGCCCACATACGTCTTTACTTTTAAGATCAATCAACTCGGGATTGTTCACAATCCTTCTCATGTGATGCTCAAAGGCGTAATCATTTGTCTCTTTTTATGACAAGAGAGCATCTTTGCTCATTTACCCTTTCATCTAATTATATTGGTACTTCCTGAGGGAATGGAATACATGCCCCTTAGGCTATTATTTGGAATAGAACTATCATGAATCCCCAGAATGGAGTCAACTATGCCTCCATAGTATTCATTTAATGTAGACAAGAGCAATAATTGCTTCACGTTTCACTCATCAGGGCAATCATATTGGGCCTCTAGTATACTTATATTCTTACATCATACATGTGCATTACTTGCACGTTTAATATCATTCATACCTTACCGGTATTAATATCAGGCTTCCTATTATGAAGCTTCACAATGCATTAAACTCATGCACTCAAGTACAATTGAACACAGCTAAGTATTCATCATACTAGTTCATGCCTTCTCCTCACGCGACCACCGGCGACGACCACGATCCGAACTAAAAGGTGATTCACATTTCGCAATTTCGAGACTTTGGTTATGAAGCACCTTGAATCCTTCGATCCCCAAAATTGCAAAATTCTCTCTGGACGATCAATGGTCTAGATCGCTCCTTGATCAACGTCTATGATCTGTTCACGAATTTCTCATTGCTTCTTCCAAGCCCTTTGGTTTTGCGAAATTCCGATATCTCCTCGCAACTAACTAGTGCGCTACTTCTCCGAGATCGAACAACTTGAAACATTTCAACTCTTTATGAATGGATCTTGACTCTCGATCTTATCTTATCTTCAAAAAAAAATTCTGAAGGATTTCTCCCACTCAATCCTTCGTACTTGTTCTTTCTTCGAACTTCAGTTTTCTGTGCTTCACCTCCGGAGTTTTCAAACTTTAACAAAAGCTTTATTCTATACGCACGTTCGGCATACAAAATTTCCCCGCTATCTCTTCTAATCTTTTAAGTTACTTACATGACTAATCTCATAGTCATAACTCATACGGATGTTACCCTCTCTTTATGGGAACAACCAACAAAGGTAACTTTTGGGAATTAGCAACAGTCCCAAAGGACTCCTCTTAATCTTGTTTAAACAGATTATCCTTGTTGTCAATTCTAACTATTATAGGTTAGGTAATCTGACCCTACATATTTTCATCCATCCTCTCAATCGTGAGGAGTTATATGCTCAGGGTTTAGTCTTTTAATAATGCAGTAATTATAACTTTCTAAGGATCCTACCAGTCCTTACCAGATTTCCTAAATCATGAAGTTGTTATTCATGAGGATCTTAATTTCCTACCTAACCATCCATCTCAATTGCAATAGACTCTACCTACTTTAGTAGGTAGCCATCGTCACACTATAACATAACAACTTAGTTCATGTCCTTTTTATGGATCGTACAGGTTCATAGCACAATTTATTCCACCTCTGTTATTCACACTCAGGTCTTATCAGTAATATTGATCAGTGCATCCCTACTCCTATAAGAGTGGTTATCATTTAGACAAAGGAACAATATAATTCCTTTGTTGGAATTTCGTAGAAATTCCCAAATTACAATTCATTCTGCAGTCCTTCTCCTTAAAGAGAAAATGCAGATAACAATATCTCCTTACGTGACTCGTACATGAGCCTAAGCAGGCCAAATGTTATAACCATGCTCTGATACCAATTTGTCACACACCGAGTACGACAACTAATTTTTTTTTGTTGTCTTTTCTTTGAGGGACATAATCCCTGAATTTCTATGGGGGCCTAGCACAGACCATCCCTTCCCTTATCCTCCTCCAAACGACCACAACCTGGACTTATCACAAGCGCCTTTCGCAACTCGCGAGTTGGAGAGGCAAGGCTCTCGACTCCTCTTTCTCCAAACGCCGATACCCAAAATTCGATACGGGTATGGCTACCTCCTCACTAGCGCCTACTACATATAATCGTAGGCTAGGCGAAACACTAGTACTACTTGCAACTCGCGACTTTTCAATTTGGAGTGTTGATCCCTCATGCTCCTCCTTTGCAAATCCCTAAAACGCAAAAGGTAAAAAATGGGTTGACTCTTTCCCAGGCGACATGTGTCCACCACCTGTCAACCAGGAGGTCCCCACCTAATGGATGTGTCACGTGTTCACACGAGCCCTCAATGCTCGACACTTCGTGACTTCTGCAGTCGAAAAGAAATACTTTCATCCTTTGAACCCCCAATACGCGATACCACGTGGAGGTTCTGATCCAACGGTTCTCTTGTGGCTTGGATCTAACGGTCTGGATCCTTTCACAATATCATGTATCGCGAGTCCTTAAAACCTTGCCCGTTGACTCCTTCAAGTCCTGAGTAAGCGAAACACTGAGCTTTCACCATGTGCCCTCCTTGATGGACGCCTACGATCAAATCGCGACTTCACACATCGCTAGTTCGAACAGTATGTTCTTTGACCTTTTTGCTCTATGAGTCAGTGAAATGCTGAGCTCTCGCCACGCATCCTCTACAATGAATGGCTTGATTTCCTCTGCAAAGAGTTTGGGATTTCGTGACTTGCACATTGTAAGGTTCTTCCTTCAAACCCCCGACTCCCGAAACACTGAAATCTCCCTCTAGACGATAGACGGTCCAGACCACTCCTGGGTCAACGACCACGATCACGTCGTTATTTTGCATATCGTGAGTTGGTGTAGTCTTTCCCTTTGACCACTCCCAATCGTGAGTCAGCAAAATGATGCCCGACTGCCACGCATCCCTCCTTTGGTTTTTCCATCGGCCGACATGTGTCCAACTTGATATCTGAGGGTCTAACTTCCTATCGGGATTTTGTGTATCATGCATTCAAAGGGATCTGTACCTTTGTTTCCCCGAACGTCGAAATCCTCCTTTGGGCACGAAGCGTTAAGGTTATCGCTACTTCTATAGCTCTGATGTTTGTCCATCCTCGTCTCTGCGTTCCTCCAATACTGACCGTTTTTCCTCTAGAGCCTTCGCTGCTTCCAGTCCTTGAATAATTTCGGTCTCCAAAGGTTTCAAACCTTTTTCCTTTCCTCTGCAATCCACCTTGGTTTAAGGAACACTCTGCAAGTGTTATCCCTCCTGAGATTTGTTGTCTATGAAGGACTTAAGAGCCTTGCGCTCTTCTTTTGGGCTTAACAAGCTTCATCCTCCAAGGGACTCAAAACGATTAGGAAGGTTTACATGCATACATGAAACTATGTTCACGGTCGATGAACACACAGTTCGTGACTCGGGCTTATGCCACCACATGACACAAGTATTTACGAGTATAAAACATATCCTAACCATATGATTTCTTATTGGACTAATTATACAACCAAGCAGTGATAAAAGGAATACAGTATATCCATTAAGAAGTAATGCACAATTCCTGCAACATACACAGTATAGCCAATTCATACACAGTTACAGATAAATTACACAGGGCAGGAGATCGCTTATCTATTACAGGTTTCCGCCATCCAACTAACTGTGGGTGTTCGTCCTTCCACCTGACCATAGGCACAGAGGCATTCATTCTTAGAACTCTAGCCACCCCCATACCAAGGCATGATATCACCAGGGAATTCTCACACTTCTCGAGGATTCTTCCTCCGTTTTCACTTCTATTTGGGTCTTGTTCTCTGTAACTCAGAGATTTCTCTCTCTCGGTTATGGCCTCGCCGAGGTTTCTTAGATGCTCTTCCACATCAAGCTTGCAGCCTTCCATTTGTGATTCAACTGGAGCAACTCCCTTACGAGCTTACTCTCTTTTTTTCCGGTGTCTCCTCTCTCGTGTGTATCCCTCTTACCTTGGAAGGTTTTGACCACCTATCTTGTTCCTTCTGTCAGAAGGAAGCTCAGGTCTGTAGGTCCCTGTGGTACTTCAGGCTGACAACCCATGTTTCCATTCATGGGGGTGGTTGATAATTCAACCACCGATCCTTTCTTCATTAAATGATTTCTCTCCTTGGGATCCGAAGGAGGTTGTCATCCTCATCAAGGGAAATTTGGGGGTTATTTGTCATAATGAACCCTCTCTTATAGTTTTCAAATTCTTCCTCTAGTGATATCATGGCCAGTACTTTCAAGGATTCACCCCCACAGTTAGTCATTGGCAACTCAAACAATAATACATTTACATTTTCCTCATGCATTAGCATGGTAATTCCTATTTTATGATTAATTAGAAATTGGGGTAAATAGAGTATTACAATTCCCTCCCCCTTAAAGGAACACCATCCTTGGTGTTCCTTCTCAAAAGCACCTGTCACACCTTTCTTATTCAGCCACTTCAGAAGTCTTGACCTTCGTCTTCGGTCAGGTCCTCTTTCAGAATCTTAGTCTTCGTCATCTGCCTTCAATAATTCTTGGACAACAAGCACATTAATCACAATTTTGTGTGAAAACATCTTACTGTTGTTCAAAATTCAAAAGGAAAATTTCATAATCTTAGCACAATACATATCTGTGCAGTTTGTGGATCTGTATCCACATGGTAGTTTTTTTATCCATGCTCATCGCTTTCCTTGACATACCCATTGGGTGCATGATTCCAATTCAATAGTTCACAAGAGCTATCATGATTTCATCTTCCTTTCCGAGGTTTTTCCGCACGGGAAACTACCCATTGTGTGCATGATCCCAATAGTTTACAAGAATTATTAAGGTCTCCCCTTCCTTGCGGTCACTCACCCTCCAGGCCTAGGCTCAGGCATCCCTTTCACTGTTATACAATCCCTCGGGTGATCCATCTTTCCCTGCTAAGGTTTTCTCGCACATGAATATTTTAGAGACTCTATCGAGTCTTACAGTCGAGGCGTCCCTCAGACTTGCTCTGCCGAGGCGTACCTCCAGCTTGTGTTACCTCAACACAATAATTTTCAGGCAATTATGGCTTATCATGGGGTTTTCATGGCTCAGTAGTAGCCATGTTCATCATCTTCAACTTTGACAACCCTCATCTATCCTTTCTGAACATGTCTTTTCTTCTCACCTGTATCACAGGTATACAAAATTCATGAGACATCATTATAAATTCTAACTTTCATAATTTTATTGCAAATCTGTTACCCACAAATTTTCCAATCTCATGATTTGTTTTCATATTTGTTCCGTATAGGAACCAGATTCATAATTATGGGACTTTCCTTCCCATAACGGTTTGGCTCAACAGGCAATTGGCCTTCCTTATGGGCTTACAATGCTGCCATATTCACAACCCCTTTGCTTCCTGCACTTTCAACTTCAATCGACCAAACAACTTGTTAGCTTTTCCACGCATATACATTTTATTGCACCTTTACAACATCATCACAACAATTTCAAAATTGTGCATACTGAACAATTAAATTACTTTCTCCAAAAGGAAATACCATTCCTTTTAGTTTGGCTCAGCAGGCAATCAGTCTTCCTTATGGAATTACAACATTGCCATATCCAAGACCCTTTCCTCCCTACAATTTCATTCTTTACACAACTAAACAATTATTAGTTTTTCATGTACATTACCTTTTTCGAAAATCAAGTATACTAATAGTCCAGGTCATTTCATCTATTCAAGGATTCAAAACGAAAGGATACATCATCCCTTACCTATGCATCATTCCAGCCTACCAAATTTTCAAAATGTGATTCAAATATCAATTGATTTTAATGAATGCGCCAACATTTGTGGCCACATTCATACCCAATGCACCCTTGCATTGATTTCAAGTTTGTCACACTTTATGATAGGTTCTTGGCCATGGTGTGTTGGAACTTAACCAACCTGTCCACAACATGGGCTATTCATTTTCATTCATTGTTACAACAGGACCATGCTTCCTGCTATAGGCTGATTATGATCCCAAATTAGTACACATGAAACTTAAAAGTTCCACATGAGTGCACCCAAGCATTATGCCTTCATTAATAACGAGAGTGCCAACACTCATGGCCACCCAAATTTGGTTTTCTCTAACACCTATACAATGTGAGTAGAAATGTTGGAAAGTCCTCCTTCTTCAATGGGAAATCCATTGTCTATCCTTTATGAAAATATGCATTTCCTTGAAGTAATTCCATGCAACATGCTATCTATGAGCACTTTTGTTTCCAATCGTTCCTTGATTGGTGCATGTGTTCATGAAATATCAGTTCATGAATTCTTCCGAGGGTTACAATCGATCTTTACTACCAGAGGTTGATGCCTCCATCATTCAGGTTCTCTTTCCTGAATCATACCCTACTTGGGTATCCATGTCATACCACTGCCCTTTCAATTTTCATGCATTACATGAGACAATAAAATATTTCGGAAGGGGTTCTCACCCGAATCCTTTCATACCCTGAGCCACATAAGCATGAACATTTTTATACCTGATCTTGGATGCTAGCACTCTCTTTCTGATCTCTACCTCTTCAAGAGTGCTTTAGCAGGATTTTCACAGTCCTATCAACAATCTTTTAGCCACAGCCTTCTCCAGGTCATCCTCTACTTGAGGTTGTTCATTATTGGCAATTGTCTTCCTCAATATCTCCAATTCCTTTCTATACATAGCATGCATCATCATAGTCACAATTATATTAGTCATAATATTAAACCAAATGCATGTATCATAACATTCGAATTCATAAACATCTTCAAAATCTCCTAGCATATCTTCATGCACTTCATCATATTATCTTCAAATGTTTCCACAAGTGCAACACAAACAAATTTCGATTACATCTTCAACAATACAATACTTATCACTATGTGTCAAAACCTTTTTACTTTCATTGGCGTACCAACTTTATCATCCAAGAGAAAACATAATACTCAGTGAGGAAAGAATTGGGGACTCTCCCCTTCTTCCAACTCTTTCTACACCACCAGGGCTAGAGTTCAGCCTAGTCGAGTTATCTCTAAGGCCTTATTGTCTTTTCTTAATCACGGCTTCAACCAAGCCTTATCAGTTAAACGTACTCATTTATTCATTTAATCATACTCGGGGGGTTTACTTGCCTCTTACCAACTATACCGGTTTCCACAACTACTCTTTTTTCTGAGCAGCCCTGGGTTAGGCTCATCCTAACTCTTAGGATACTTCAACATGCTTTGATAGCAAAATATTTTGCCCATAATGAATCATGAACATGTGCATCTTGCACACTACCATTCGGTTATCAGAATTGGTCAATATTCATTTATTAGTCTTCTTATTCATTACATGATATTTTTCAAAATGTAATCCAGGATTCTGGTGTATATATATAAGCTTGTGGCTTACTGCTTAATTCTCAGCAGTCATTAAGGTTGTGACTTTGTTTTCCTGATAGAGTCTTCACACAGCTCCTCCACACGGAAGTCCTTTAGCATGCAACTTCCTTATTTCATATCCATCACTATTTGTGATGGCCTCAGCCTTGAGTTAGTTGTAGCTGTCAACCAAATATTCCCTTAAGGAATATAAACATGCATCTTTGTCATGTACCTAATTACGTATTTTGGTTTTGTTAACTTACATCCATGATGTATTTAACCATATTCATAATCCTAAGCCTGCATGTAGTTGTCATATGTATATTTCACAGCCCACATGCGCCTTTACTTTTAAGATCAGTCAACTCGGGATTGTTCACAATCCTTCTCATGTGATGCTCAAAGGCGTAATCATTTGTTTATTATTATGACAAGAGAGCATCTTTGCTCATTTACCCTTTCATCTAATTATATTGGTACTTCCTGAGGGAATGGAATACATGCCCCTCTGGCTATTATTTGGAACAAAACTTTCATGACTCCCCAGAATGGAGTCAGCTATGCCTCCATAGTATTCATTTAATCTGGACAAGAGCAATACATTCTTCACACTTCACTCATCAGGGAAATCATATTGGGCCTCTAGTATACTTCTACTCTTACATCATACATGTGCATTACTTGCACGTTTAATATCATTCATACCTTACCGGTATTAATATCAGGCTTCCTATTATGAAGCTTCACAATGCATTAAAATCATGCACTCAAGTACAATTGAACACAACTAAGTATTCATCATACTAGTTCACGCCTTCTCCTCACGTGACCACCGACGGTGACCACGATCCGAACTAAAAGGCTATTCACATTTCACATTTTCGAGACTTTGGTTATGAAGCACCTTGAATCCTTCGATCCCCAAAATTGTGAAATTCTCTCTAGACAATCAATGGTCTAGATCGCTCCGTGATCAATGTCTATGATATTTTCACGAATTTCTCATTGCTTCTTCCAAGCCGTTTGGTTTTGCGAGATTCTGGTATCTCCTCGCAACTAACCAGTGCGCTACTTCTCCGAGATCGAACAACTTGAAACATTTCGACTCTTTCTGAATGGATCTTGACTCTCGATCTTATCCAATCTTCAAAATTATTTTCCGAAAGATTTCTCCCGCTCAATCCTCCGTACTTGTTCTTTCTTCGAACTTTAGTTTTCTACGCTTCACCTCTGGAGTTTTCAAAATTTAACATAAGTATTATTCTATACGCACGTTCGACATACAAAATTTCCCCGCTATCTCTTCTGATCTTTTAAGTTACTTACATGACTAATCTCATAGTCATAATTCATACAGATGTTACCCTCTCTTTATGGGAACAACCAACAAGGGTCACTCTTAGGAATTAGCAACAATCCCAAAGGACTCCTCTTAATCTTGTTTAAACAGATTATCCTTGTTGTCGATTCTAACCATTATAGGTCAGGTAATCTAACCCTACATATTTTCATCAGTCCTCCCAATCATGAGGAGTTATATGCTAAGGGTTTAGTCTTTTAATAATGCAGTAATTATAAATTTCTAAGGATCCTACCAGTTCTTACCAGATTTCCTAAATCATGAAGGAGTTCTTCATGAGGATCTTAATTCTTACCTAACCAACCATCTCAATTGCAAGAGACTCTACATGCTTTAGTAGGTAGCCATCATCACACTATAATATAACAACTCAGTTCATTTCCTTTTTCTAGATTATGCAGCTTCATAGCACAATTTATTCCACCTCTGTTATTCACACTCAGGTCTTATCAGTAATATTGATCAGTGCATCCCTACTCCTATAAGAGTAGTTATCATTTTGACAAAGGAACAATATAATTCCTTTGTTGGAATTCCGTAGAAATTCCTAAATTACAGTTTCATTCTGCAGTCCTTCTCCTTAAAGAGAAAATGCAGATAACAACATCTCCTTACGCGACTCGTACATGAGCCCAAAAAAGCCAAGTGTTGTAACCATGCTCTGATACCAATTTGTCACACACCCACTAGGACAACTAAATTTGTTTTTTTGTCTTTTCTTTGAGGGACAAAATCCCTGAATTTCTATGGGGCCTAGCGTAGACCATCCCTTCCCTTATCCTCCTCCAAACGACCACAACCTGGCCTTAGTGCAAGTGCCTTTCGCAACTCGTGAGTTCGAGAGTCAAGGCTCTCGACTCCTCTTTCTCCAAACGTCGATACCCGAAATGCGATACGGGTATGGCTCCCTCCTCACTAGCGCCTGCTACATATAACTGTAGGCTAGGCTAAACACTAGTACTACTTGTAACTCATGACTTCGTAAGTTGGAGTGTTGAGCTCTCATGCTCCTCCTTTGGGAATCCCTGAAACGTGAAAGGTCAACAATGGGTTGACTCTTTCCCAGGCAACATGTGTCCACCACCTGTCAACCACGTGGTCTCCACCTAATGGATGTTCCACGTGTTGAAACGAGCCCTCGATGCTCGTCACTTCACGATTTCTGCAGTCGAAAAGAAATTCCTTCAACCTTTGAACCCCCGATATGCGATACCATGCGGAGGTTTCGATCCAATGTTTCTCCCATGGCTTGGATCCAACGATCTGGATCCTTTCAAGATCTCGCGTATCGTGAGTCCTTAAAACCTTGCCCGTTGACTCCTTCGAGTCGCGAGTAAGCGAAACGCTGTGCTTTTGACCCGTGCCCTCCTTGATGGATGGCTACGATCAAATCACGACTTCGCACATCACTAGTTCGAACAATATGTTCTTTGACCTTCTTTCTCTACGAGTCAGTGAAATGTTGAGCTCTCACCACACGTCCTTTACAATGGACGGCTTGATTTCCTCTTCGAAGAGTTTAGGATTTCGTGACTCGCATGTTGTAAGGTTCTTCATTTGAACCCCCGACTCCCGAACCGTCGAAATCTCCCTCTAGACGATAAACAGTCCAGACCAATCCTGGGTCAACGACCACGATCAGGTCGTTATTTTGCGTATCGTGAGTTGATGTAGTCTTTCCCTTTGACCACTCCCAATAGCGAGTAAGAGAAATGCTGCCCAATTGCCACGTGTCCCTCCTTTGGTTCTTCCATCAGTCAACATGTGTCCAACTTGATATCTGACGGTCTAACTTCCCGTCGGGATTTCGTGTATCGCACGTTCGAAGGGATCTCTACCTCTGTTTCCCCGAATGTTGAAATCCTCCTTTGGGCACGAAGTGTTAAGGTTATAACTACTTCTGTAGATCTGACGTTTGTCCGTCCTCGTCTCTGCGTTCCTCCAATATCGAACGTTTTTCCTTTGGAACCTTCGCTACTTCCAGTCCTTGAATAATTTTGGTCTCCAAAGGTTTCGAACCTTTGTCCCTTCCTTTGCAATCCACCTTGGTTTAAGGAACACTCTGCAAGTGTTATCCCTCCTGATCTTCATCAGCTATGAAGGACTTAAGAGCCTTGCGCTCTTCTTCTGGGCTTAACAGGCTTCATTCTCCAAGGGACTCAAAATGATTAGAAAGGTTTACATGCGTACATGAAACTATGTTCACGGTTGACGAACACATAGTTCGTGACTCGGGCTTATGCCACTACAGGACACAAGTATTTACGAGTATAAAACATATCCTAACCATATGATTTCTTACTGGCCTAATTATACAACCAAGCAGTGATAAAAGGAATACAGTAAATACATTAAGAAGTCATGCACAATTCCTGCAACATACACAGAATAGCCAATTCATACACAGTTACAAATAAATTACACAGGGCAGGAGATCGCTTATCTATTACAGGTTGCCGCCAACCAACTAACTGTGGGTGTTCGTCCTTCCACCTGACCATAGGCACAAAGGGATTCATTCTTAGCACTCTGGCCACCCCCGTGCCAAGCCATGATATCACCAGGGAATTCTCATACTTCTCGAGGGTTCTTCCTCTGTTTTTTCTTCTGTTTGGGTCATGTTCTCTGTAACTCAGAGCTTTCTCTCTCTTGGTTATGACCTCGACAAGGTTTCTCAGATGCTCTTCCACATCAAGCTCGCAGCCTTCCATTTGTGATTCTACTAGAGCATCTCCCTTACGAGCTTATGCTCTTTTTTTCCGGTGTCTCCTCTCTCGTGTGTAGCCCTCTTACCTTGGAAGGTTTTTCCGACCTATCCTGTTCCTTCTGTCAGAAGGAAGCTTAGGTTTGCAGGTCCCTGTGGTACTTCGGGTTGACAACCCATGTTTCCATTCATGGGGGTGGTTGATAATTCAACCACCAGTCATTTATTCATTAACTGATTTCTCTCCTTGGGATTCGAAGGAGGTTGTCATCCTCATCAAGGGATATTTGGGGGTTATTTGTCATAATGAACCCTCTCTTATAGTTTTCAAATTATTCCTTTAGTGATATCATGGCCAGTACTTTCAAGGCTTCACCCCTACAGTCAGTCATTGGCAACTCAAACAATAATACATTTACATTGTCCTCATGCATTAGCATGGTAATTCCTATTTTATGATTAATTACAAATTGGGGGAAATAAGGTGTTACAACTAGGCTAACACTTAGACAAGTGTTGCAAGAAATCGTTGGAAATACTTCGTCAAGCGCAAGGAGAGCGTTGAGGCGTGAACTTTTTTCAAGTTCAAAAAACACTCAAGAGGAAGAGCGGAGAGCGTGTCATGAGGGCACCTGAAATATTCTAAGGAAGTAGAAGGGTCGAATTCCTTGGAAATATGAACAAGTGTGAAAGCTCAAGAGGCATAGTGCAAAGTTGCACGTAGAGCGCAAGTGTGTGTCAGCGCCGAGGTTAAATTTCATTGCCAAATATCAGGAGGAAAAGCATAAGTTGAGACTCAAAGTAGTCGAGCTCATAGGAAAAGGTTCAAGGGTAGAAACCTTTGAACACTTACAAAATTTTCCAAGTACAGAAGAACAAAGAAGCTTAGGAGGAGGAGTGACAACAACTGTAATATCGACTATAGGAAGAGATATGGACAATCAGATCAGGGTCCAGGACAAAGGAGAGCGTTGAGGTGGAACCAGATCCCAACCGTGAGATATGAGAACGAGGTCTGACAGTGATCAGATCCAAGAGAGTTGCGCGGAGTATAAAAGTGGAAGTCCTTCGGACTTCGCACATTCAGGAACACTGGAATGCAGAAGAGCGTGGGCGAGTGAAGTCCCGAAGTGAGTGAGGACCGTCCATCGTCAAGGTTGACAGGTAGCATGAGATCTACAACTCCAGAGGAGAAACACTTCAGAATTTTGTAGACAATGAAAGAGTGAAATAGCCAAAGAGTCGAAGTAGATCCTGGTTGTTGGTCACTAGGGGGTACATGTCAATAGATTTGAGACTTCGGGGAAAGTCAATTCGGAGGATTTCAAGTGTGGAGTGTGACAAAATCCCGAAGTCCCGAAGGCCGAAGTAAATCACAACTGTTCATTGCAAAGGACACGTGGCAAAAATCCGTCGTCTTCAGGTGAAAGCACTTCGGAAGGAACAAGTGAGGAGGAGTTGAAACTCTTGAAGCCCGAATACCCAAATTGAATCATAGTCATTAGATTTAGGGGAGACACGCATTAATAGATCGTATACTTCGGGTGGAAGAACTTCGGGAGGAGGCAAGTGCTGAGAGTTTGAAACTCCCAAAGTAGAAGAGCCGAAATCACTCATAGTCGTTGATCGTGAAGGAGGACACGCGTTGGTAGATAGTGAACTTCGGGTGAAAGAACTCCGGGAAAAAGTGAGTGTAGTGGAGTTGATACTCTCGAAGGCCGAAGTCCTGAAGTGGACGAGATTTTTTTATTATAGTTGGATGTGTGGTGCCAAATCTAGAACTTCGGGTATGGAATACTCTAGAGGAAAGCGAAGGGTGAAAGATCTGAAGTCTCGAAGTGGATCTCGACCGTTGATTGAGAAGTGGACCAGAGTCTTTGATTGAGGAGGATGCGTGGCAAAAGATATTCCATTTCGGAGAAAGGTCACTCCAGGAGAAAAATGAGTGTGTTGAACAAGAACTCCTAAAGTCCGGAGAATCAGAGTTCATCTGAGCCGTTTGTTTGCTGAGGACAGGTGTCAACAAATATTCCACTTTGGAAGATAGCGATTTCAGAGGAAGCAAGGGTGGAGAGTTTGAAACTCCTGAAGCCTGAATTGCCGAAGCAAATCATGACTGTTGATTTGAAAGGGACACACTTGGATAGATCACAGAAATATGGGAGAGCGTGCTCCGGAGAGGAGGAAGGAAAGGAGGCAGATCTCAGCTGTCAGTCAAGAGGCACCATCCAATATTACAAGATCGACGGTCGCGCTTAATTGTGGGGAAAAAAAGTGATTGGACTTTAAAAATCCTAGAGCGGGCCACAATCGAAACCACGGTATTTCCAAAGGGATATGTGGCAACTGGAAATGAACTGCGGGGAAAAAAGAGGTGTGGCCTCAACCCACTTTTTGTCGCTCCACAATCACATGTTTATGTGAGGTCATAGCCTGAGGTCATATGAAGGAAAGGACCTAGCGAGGGGAGCTAGCGTTTGTTATTTAATTCTTTAAAGTTAGCACAAAGTCCGCGGGTTTTCCAGAACCTGTACTTTGAAGGAAAGGGGACATGTGTAGATTGATAGGGGTCTAATAAAGACCCAAATAGTTGATCTGACTCCTTGATTTGAACGATCCTAGACCGGGAGGTCGCACAGCCCCAAGGAGAGAGGGGGGTCTGCATCAAAGCACCTCCTTCACATGAGGCTTTTCCTCTCTTTCTAGTATTTGGATCTACCAACAACATGTCCTCTCAGCCCCTCAACAAATTCATAAACAACATGTCCTCTCAGGCCCTCAACAAATTCATACACGCACTATCATTTCATACACGCACTATCATTCAATCTCTGTGTAGGAACTCACTCCCTCTCGATGACAAATTATGAACTATTTCACTAGGCGACAATTTTTCTTGGGGAGTTTGCAATGTTCTTCACCTGGGGAAATTGACCTTTCAGTAGACCATTTAAAGCAAAAGATATCCTCCAAAACTGTGGCAGTTCTCTTGTACCATATAGAAACATTTATTTCACCTATACAAGATTCCTTTGTGCTCACATACAGTCTTGCGGGCAACCACAATCCACAGATTGGTCTTATCCTCCACGTACTGATCTCTCCTTAGTAGTGATCAAGGAGTGACCATCACACCCTGTTTAACAAACACCGACGACTCTCCCTTCCACGTGAGCTCCTACATGTGGAATACACCTACTCGACCACAATGACATCCTCAACGATCATAAGACACCTACTTGACCACAATGAATTGTTTTTCTTCTTCCTCTTCACAATTTCGAAACAATACTGACAACATCGATGACAACAAGCAGTAAAAAAATATACTTCAAACAGTGATAGAAGGACTTCTTACCAACCAACGATTTCTTCTTTACTGGTGCTTGTTCACAATTTGCGGCTGCTCACTTTATAGGCAACGATATCAGGAGGCGGGAATCCTCCAGTATTCTTATCCTTTACATCTTTAGTGGCGACGACAGATCGCTTGTCTTGTTTAAAATATCTTCTCTCTGCGGCATCACCTGCGCGTTTCGTTTCTCCTTCACGGGAAACCTTCAACCAACATGCTCTCTTTCAAGCCTCACATGGGATTCTTCACTACAACTAATCTTTTATGGTGACTCCGACCTAGCAAGCTCTCACACAGCAACAACAATTCTTCTCATAGGATGCTTCTCCACTAAAAAAACAGTACACGCTCAACTATGCAAATCACTCATCACACTCAACTGTCACGTTCCTCTGAGATATTTCCTCTATGCACTCCTCAAACAAAAAATGCAGTGATCTCCAACAAATAGAAAATAAAGCGGCACAACAACCGGCTCCTCCAATACAACTTTCACGCGGCACTCCAATCCAGCTTTCATGATGGCAATGCCAACATGGGACTCCTTCACGCTACTACACACATCAATTTCCTCACACCCCAAGTCTTTGTAGATCACACCAATCAGCAGGTTGCACACACCTGATTACACAAGTCACACGCACAAGATTATGCAGTTCACTCTTCTGGATGACATGCGTAGCTGACAAATTGAAGGTCACCTTTTTACTCAAACTTGCTCTCACACAGGTCACATGCTCTTACTCACACAAATCACAATTGTTGCAAACTCACTCTGATGCAAATATGATCACAAAACCATATTTCAATTAATCAAGAAATCACATACAATTATAGCTAAGAGATGCAACACCAAACTTAGAACACTCCCCTAAACTTGTGGATCTTAAACGACCTGTTTACCAAACTTAAACAATCACTCAACTTCCTACAATAAATTCTCCTATTTTGGACATTATTCCAACAATGATTACATCTACTTCCAAGACTATTTACCTTCAAAAGAGGCAATTCTCTCTATTATTACAGAGGGTTAGAAACTATTATTCTATTTACATAAATTAATATATTATAGATATTCTGTTTTAATATCTCTTTCTATTTTATTATGGCTATCAAGAATGTTTTCAAATATTTTATATCTTCATGATATAATAGATGGATTGTTAAATAATATAATGGAATTAAAGATATTGTAGGGTTATTATTTTCAAGTTGATGAATTGCAAAATACAATAGATAAAGAGAAAAGGATTCTAGTGAAAGAATTAACAAATGTAATGTAATAACAAAAGCTTTCTTTGAAATTTTCTCTCTCTATATATAATATTCTAAACTTCTAAGTTTTTTTATTTTTTATTTTTTCTAATGTATTTTGTTTAAAATTTTATTGGAAATTCAATAAATTGCAGATTTCAATGGTTGAGATCACATATTTTGGGTGTTATGGGGTTTTTGAGGGAGTTGAATCAATTTATGAATTCAAAAACACTATTTAAGCAATGTAAAATTGTAATTTGGCCAATAATTGTGTAACCAGATTCTAATGATAATTGTAAGTAAAAAACTTAGAATGTTGAGACTAAACCAAACAAATATTTTTGTTTTTTAATAAGCCTAGACCAAGCTTATTGATTAATTATTTTGTGTTTCCTTACATTTTACCCGGATAAGAGGTAATTTAGATTGCTATTGTTTTTTGTTTCTTTATATTCACGATGGATAGGAGGTCATTTTAATTGCACTTTGTTTTAAAAAAGGTATTGAATTTAAAGATTTTGAATCTCCATACATGATGAATTAATTGGTATATCATTTGATTATGCAGATTTTAGACTTTAGTTTTGGATATTGAATGTATTTTCAAATTCATTGTATAATCTCCCATTCACTACTAGAATTTGTGGGGTCTAAATCAAGTTATTCTAAAATTTGTGGGATCTAAAGCAAGTTATTCTATTTTGGTGAGGAGTCTTTTTTTAGTGTTTGATATGTTTTTTTGGCCAGATTTATCTTTTAACATTATTGAAGGTTTCCTTGTACTTGGTTCTAAGTGCTATTTATTACTACCGTGATGTTAATTTTAGTAGTGGATCTAAGTGTTATTTATTAGTAGTACTATGCAAATTTTAGTAGTGGATATTTATGTTGATATTGTTGCAGCATTTTAGGTTTACCACTTGTTCTCATGATTTGTTTTTTTCATCTTATATGAAGATTAGAATGT
>ML777288.1:673464-706758 GCA_009831015.1 Picea engelmannii | reverse complement strand
TTTACTGTATATGCCAAAACCTAGAATTGCATTCGCACACGGATGTATATACACTGAATCATCATTATCAGGTATATACAATGACTATCAACTATTTATTCGACTTACTGTCGCCCCCATGTCCACACGATGTCTTTGAGACCGGGCTTCAGATCTTGGCTGCAGAACTTACTGTACTCCAGCGTATCTCCCTCGGTCTTGCGAAGTTCCACCAGCAAGAGCGAGGGCGTGACTTCGAAAATCTCGACATCAATACACAAAGGTCCCTTCCGCCCCTGCTCTGACCCCTGTAACTTCAACTTACAGTCCTCTGACTTCTTGAAGCTGAACCGGAACAGCCTGGCGATCTCTTCCAGCTTCGACATTATGCTCGACGCCGGCTGAGTCGACGTGAACCTCGACGCCTCCTCCTGCTTCACGGCCTCGTCCTTGAAAAGCCCTGAGAGATTGAACGCTGGCGAGAGGGAGATGATGTCGAAGGCGTTGAGATAAGTCGGCTTAGGGTTGAAGAAGAGCGAGCCGACATCGACATCTTTGTCGGCCTGCGGGCGTTTCAAGCCCCGCTGGAACCAGGGGACCTCCATTAGCTGCGCGATGGTGATCCTCGTCCGGGGCTTCGGGTCCAGCAACCGGGGGACGAGCGCTCGGACTTCGGAGGAAAACCAGGGTGGACACTCGAAGTCTCCCTTGTAAATCTTCTTATACATGACGATCAGATTCGCGTCTTGGAACGGTAGGTAGCCCGCCATAAGCACGAAAAGTATGACCCCGCACGACCAGATATCGGCCGTGGCACCGTCGTAGCCCTTCTTGGTAATGACCTCCGGTGCAACGTAGGCCGGCGTGCCGCATGCCGTGTGCAGCAGGCCGTCCTGCCTGAACTGTTCAGGCAGCGCACTGAGCCCAAAGTCTGAGACCTTCACGTCCCCGTTTTCGTCTAATAAAACGTTTTCCGGCTTCAAGTCCCGGTGGTACACACCCCGGCTGTGGCAGAAATCCACCGCTCCTATCAGCTGTTGAAAATACTTCCTCGCCTCTTCTTCCTTCAGTTTCCCCTTGTCGACAACCCGGTCGAAGAGTTCGCCGCCCTTAACATACTCCATGACGATGTAAATCTTCGATTTGGTCGCCATGACTTCGTAGAGCCGAACGATGTTGGGGTGCCGGACCAGTCTCATTACCCAGATTTCCCGTTTAATCTGTTCCATCATTTCGACCTTGCGGATCTTTTCTTTGTCCATGGTTTTAATGGCGACGCTCTCGCCGGTCTTGAAATTTCTCGCGTGGTAGACCTTGGCGAACGTCCCTTGCCCGAGCAGGCGCCCTAATTCGTACCTCTCCATCAGAATATTGGGTTTCATCTTCATCTACCAAGCTGAAAGATCTCCTCCGCTGTCCTTCATGTATTGGGTCTGTGCGGTTTGGCAACCGGGACCTTGTTCTCCGACATGCTCTCCATTACAGGCGTTAGTGTAGAATTCAGTGCGTTGAGTGTGGATTTATGCCTAACTCTGTGAGTCATAAGTTGTTAGTGTGGACTTATCAATCAAATCAAACCAGAGGCCCAATATACAAGAATCCTTATACCTATGAAGTGACCACAAAAATATTGATTTAACCATAAAACTAAACTTAAGAATATATTATTTATATCATTTATAACCATCTAATAAAATTGGTTATTACGCAACATTTCTAAATCCATTAAAAAAATTCTACACAAATTATTTTTCTTAAAACTTTAACTTTCCCTCCCATTAACCCAACAACTTTTCTTATCTTTCTTTCTATCCAAACCCCGACCATAGCCCAACAACTTTTCAAGTCTTCCTTTTCAGTCAAACCCCTATCGCTTTCATTTGTCAATTAATTTCAATTTTTGGATATTATTTTTTCTGGTTCGTTCAAAGGTCTAAATTTATTGACAATGGACATATTTAATAGATTTTTAGTGCTTAATTAGTTTTGTATGGACAAGATTAAATATTGATGAAATATTCTTAATCGTCCCAATAAATCAATAGTTGTGATTTCAACCACTAACTTCCTCACTATTATAAAGGCATCATTTTACATGTTTATTTTTTTACTTTCCTTGATCATATTTAAAATTTACTATAGTGGCTAGCTGATTGCCACATCTGAGTGATTAACAAAGATTAATGTTTTATTACAGAGTCTAGAAAAGATTTTGTTAGTGGAAAGATATGAAACAACATTTCATTTTCTAAGCCAGGCCAAACCTTTTTGTATTCACCAGCCACGAGTTTGCAGCTGTGCTAGTATATAAACTAACCCAACCACTTAACCTAGCCACTTAACCTGTGGTTGATGAACTTCAAGAGACATGACCTGATATTTTGTGCCTCGTCATCTTATTACTTGTTGATATTTTGTTACCCATCATCTTGCCATTTACCATTAATCAGTTTAATAAATAATCTGTGTTAATCAAGCGTTTTAATGATTAATAAATGTATTAATCAGTTTAATAAATAATCTGTGTTAATCAAGCGTTTTAATGATTAATAAATGTAGAATGACATGAGCTAAAATTATCTGTATTAATCTTAACTTTTAAATTTATGAATACTAAAAAGATTAATCTGATATTTCAGACCACTCCGGACTTTCCACATTTTTACTGTAAATTATAAATTCCACAATTTAAAATCTTGAACATTACTTCACAATTTGCGATTAAAAAAATAGAACTTAATTTCTTAATGGAGTCTCCCGATATAAATGGATAGTGTCCCCACAAGATTGCAACGGGCACCAATTAGAGTAATTTCCTTCCAAGGGACCTTAAAAAAATCTAAGGTACCATTGCAATGTCCTCGCTTCTATGGATAATGAAAACTTTGCTTGAACCACACGCTACCAAAAGTCAAATTTTGATGACAACTTTTAGGAATTAATGTCCCTCCAAAATTTATTAAAATCAATGACAATTTTTAAATATTAATGTCCCTCCATAAATTATTAAAATCAAATTTGTGGACTCTGATAAAGAGTTCATGGGCGTGTCTACCTAAACACCTCATAAAACCACCAAACACCGTGGCCAATGAGGTGTCCATACGTTGTAGATTCCATACTAAAGTATGATTTCAATGGTTTAGGCGAGATATGATGTGAGATGAGGAATTTTTTTGTGGTTTGTGTTTGTTTCTTTTGGATATTAAAAAGAATGAGAAATTTGGCGAATACATTTTTTCAATGTTTGTTACTCAATATGGTATCTCTTTGTCGTTATTATTATAAGAATATTATTATATATAAAATATATAAAAAAAAAATCAAGGTTAAGATAAGATAAATTAAATTTATTAAATTTCGTTATTATTATTATAAGAATATTATTTTATATAAAATATATAATTTTTTGCAAAGTTAAGATAAGATAAATTTATTAAAGTCTAGTATGAATATCATAAAATTGAGAAAGCATTCAAGGTGGGAGGATAATATTGTAGAGTTTTGTTGTTTTTATTGGGACCTATAGATTTTGGCTTTTGTTTTTGTAGATATAACCATACTTTATCTCCCACCTTGAATGCTTTCTCAATTCTGTGATGATTATGCTAAGCTTTGTACTTTTCCTATGAATTCTTCAATGTCTCATGTGTGTGCTAAGGGATTTGCCTAATCTGATCATTGGATTTTTCAACCTTGAATGATCCTTGTATGATGTCTTCTCTCACTTCACCATGTTTTCCATATACAAAATATAAGGGTGAAGGTGGAAAATACCCAAAGCAAATTTCAAAAGGGAACTTGGTAGAAGTTCAAATTGCTCTATTATAAGAGTGGTAAATACAAATTCAATTTTATCCCAGGTCCTTCGACAATTTCAACTATAAACCCTCAAAATATGAACCAATGGCATGTTCACTACTTTTTTCAACCCATTTGTCTATGAATGGAAAGTTGTAGATATCTTCAACTTGGTGTCCATTTTCTCCCAAAATGTGGTCCAAAAGGAACTGCGAAACATGGTATCTCTATATGATATTATGCTCCTTAGTATCTCAAAGTGCACCTACACGTTTTTTGAATCTTGCCCCTTGATGGTATTTTTAGAAGGCATGGGAATGCACATCTTGCTAAAATTTTCAACTACTACAAATAGGTAGTCATGTCCATTCCTAGTTCTTGGAAAACAACCCACAAAATACATGGAGATGCTCTCCCATGATCTAGTAGGTATAAGTAAGGGATGGTCTAAACCTTACTTTTTATTATTTAATTTGTTGGTACAACAAATTATGCATCCTCTAATAAATTGAGCTACATATTCTTTCATTCTAGGCCAATATAGATACCTATTGTAAGTTTGCAAGTGTCTTCTCATCACAAAAATTCCCTTCAACTTTGGAGGTGTGAGCCTCTCTAATAAACTACAATCTGTAACCTTTAGGAACAAAAATATTTCCTAGCTTGTAAAGCAACCCATCCTGGAGATGGTAGTTTTCCTTACCATCACCTATTCCACATGAACTTGGCCTAGTGATTGTTGAAACACCCCCTTAAAGTCCTCAAATTTTGTGTATGTCCCTTTATATGCATCATGGTTGAAAGGATTCATGTGCATTTAAGAGTTCTCAATGTTGTGAACTTGAATATGGGTGGCCTTGAGAGCATGTCTTCCAACTTATTATTGCCACCCTTATTATATTTTATGATAAAATGAAATTGTTATAAAAATCACATTCACTTGTATTTTATGGTTTTCTAAAGCTTACTTTGTTCCTACAATTAATGTAGTGGCTAGCGATTAGTGTGAATGATGGTTTCCTTTCCCAGCATATTGCTTCCATTTCTTAATAGCTTGAATATGAGAAAATAGTTCATTTTCCTATGTAGGGTAGTTTAGGACTCCACCATGGAACATTTTAGAATGAAAACATATTGACCTAACTCCTTGCATCGAGACCACTCACATGACATATCCATTTTGATCCATCTATACTTTGAACGTCTTCTGCAAATTAGTCGATGCAAGATTTGGTGCTTGACAAATCTTTCGTTTCATCTCTTCAATATACTTTTGTTTATTATTTCACCTGCGAAAACTCTTTTTTTTTGTTGTTATGGAATGGATTGGCGTAGCCATAATTGAAAAGGATTCTATAAACTTTCATAAATATTTTGATACCCCCACAAAGATCCCAACTTTAGTAAAATTAGTAGGTCTTGGCCACTTAATGATGCCCTCCATCTTCACAAGATCAATCTTGAGTTCCTGTCCACTAACCACATTCCCTAAATACATTGAAATGACTAATGAGAAAATTATGTTTCTCAAGGTTTTCCAACAATTAATGATTTTTCATGGTCTCTAACACCTGCATGATATGTGAGATACACTCTTAATATGTAGAGCTATAAAACAATATATCATCTAAGTACCCTATTGTAAATGAATCTAGAAAGGGAAGCAATGCATCATTCATCAAACACATAAATTTAGTTGGTGCATTACATAAACCAAAAGGAAATATAGACATCTCCTTGTGTTGAAGGTAGTCTTCTAAGTGTATTCTTCTTTAAATTGTACCTATTAGTAACTTGATTTGAGATCCAACTCGGTGAAGTACATGGATTACTACAATTGATCTAGCAAGTCATTGATGAAGGAAGAGGGTATTGAATCTTGAGTGTGATTTCTATAGTGGGAAAACCCCCTACAGACTACACTATGGTTCTAAAGTGCAGGTAGAGCTAACCGTCTAAATTCTCCTACTTTTAACAACTATCCCAACAATACCCCACAATCATACATAAGATGCAAAGTATAGGGATCTGGTAGGCTTACCTTAAACCCCGCGTCTGGTGTCGATCCCTTTGCGCTTCGTTGTTTCCAGACTGCAGATCTCCTCCCAAGGCCAACCTGCATTCACCAAAAGAAAAACAAGAAACTACGAGCATGCATTCTATATATTGATTAATGGGTTATATATCATAACAAAATATAAATAAATCATAAAGATTGAAGATATCATTTGGTGGGATGAAAAAGTTACTTTTTTATATTAATATCACAGAGTAGCTTACAATATGAGACCGACAACTGCTCCTTGAACTCGGTCCTGGGCTCCTCTTCACCAAGCTCCAACTGCTTCCACATATCTTTCTCCTCTTCAATTCGCTCTAGGGAAATGGCAAGGGTTTGCAATGGAGGAAAAAGGGCTAGAATAAGGAATTTTGGCTCAAACTCACAATGTGATGGCAAATAATTGGGGCAAGGGGGAATACTGAAATGGGTTGAGTTTCTATGCTCTCATGCTTGTTGTAGGAATGAGACCCCAACACCTTATTTTATATGCCAAAAAGATAGTTATTCGGTTGGGTGACCGACTATGGGCGGTCAATTGGTTAGGAAACTACCCAAAAGCCTGTATCCCCTTGCAACTTTTTATTTTTTGCAATTTTTGTGAGTATACGTGGGCTATAATGGTGTAGCTATCGTACGTACGTGAGTTGTAGAGGTGCAACAAGTGTGTGTACACGGGTAGTAGTGGTGCAAGGCGTGTACATCTTTAAAAATATGTTTTTTAGAAGAGCTATTCAGTGATGCCTTTGCCAAAAATAGCAAGATGGCCTACTGTCGGGTATGCATGTATGGTGAAATTTAGGGTTATAACAGATGCCCCCTAATTTGTGAGGTCAGAAGAGCATCTAATGGCTGAAATGCATTACAAATATTCACCAACGTACGAAGCGAGTGAGCCCAAGGACCGAAGTTCGGTAGGTTCCATCTACAAAATAATAATTGTCTCACCGAGGCGGGCATACCCATGCTCGGGATGAAATAAAATCATGCTTGCCAATCAAATACACTGCAGATCCATGTCATACAACTATATAAAGTGTAGTCGCGAGCCATACACAGAGAATCTATATCTCAAAATAAAAAGATATACCTGTCTAGTATCCATCTTTAAGAAGCCAACAACTCCTGATGGCTGGAGATGAGGCCTTCAGAGCTCGAGAAACAATTTCAAGATATTCAAAACTCAGGTAGGGTGTAATATGAGTGTACAAATTCAATACCCATAGGTCTTCGACAACTTGTCGATAACAGACAAGAGGATCTCGGTGATCAGGCAAAAAAATTCATTGATTTCGAACAAGGACTTGATTGCACTTTTAGAATGGACGGGCATGAGGACAAGAGACAAACTGCAGAAGGGCCGACTCAAACTGGGTAAAACTTCCCTTGGACAATAGCATGACAAATGATGAGACTCAAGAAGCATGGAATTAGCATAAGTTTACGATGCATGAGGCAACACAAACTCTCCATATGTTTGGAAGAACAACCAAATGGAGGAGGACACAACTCTATGTAGAGAGAACATCTTCCTAAGGTCATATTAAATCCCAGAGCTTGACGAACAAACAAAAGGATGTGCTTTGTCCAGGGGCGACTCATTGTGCTACCAACAAAAGAAAATACTTTTCCCTTCCTCTTTTTGCGGTATATTTGATTTTTTTGTCCTTTGCAATAATTCTGGAAAACTTTGAAAAGGAATAAAAGAATGCTATGTTACAAAGGAGGAACAAGTGCCACAATAATACTAGTTCCAAGCGCAAGGAACACACTGCTACTCAGAGCAAGGATACATATGCAGGAAAAGGACACTTGGGGAAAATTCCTCCATGGGTCAAGGTGTCAAGACGCAAAGGCAAAGTGCTACAAGGCTTGCGTATAAGGCATGCTTCAGATGATTCAGTTGAGAGAAACATGGAGCCGACATTAGGCCAAAAACACAGGGATGGAAATGCGATTAATAAGACACAACGATAATTTCCTTCGATGTAATTTTAACGAGCCCAGAGAAGGTAAGCTCGACGATTTTTCACTTTTAAAGAGTCTGGAAAAGCATAAAAGAAGACTCCACTGGGGTACCTTTTTCGAAAGTAGTCTAGCTGGTTTGAAAAATGGGTAAATTAGCACCGAGAAGACGTCGATTCAAAACCATTTTAACGAGTGTGACAAAGACAAGATCACTCGGCAATATTTTCAATTTTAAGGAGTCTGAAAAGAGATTAACTATGGACTCACTGCCTTTTTCTAGATTTAGTCTCCTTTGCCCAAAAAAGGTGAAATCTACTGAGGAGAACTCTCCCAGCGAGATGAATCTCCCGAGGTGTACCTTTTTCCTCCTTAATCTACAGGCTGGAAAAAGGGGTAAAATCATGCCAATAGATTTTTTTCTAAACCAATTAACGAGTGTGAAGAAACAAGATCACTCGATGATCTTTTCACTTTTAAGGAGTCTGAAAAGAGCTTAAATATGAACTCCATAAGGGATTTTCTTCTGGACAAATTTAACAAGTGTGAAGAAACAAGGTCACTTGTCCATATTTTCAATTTTAGGGAGTCTATAAAGAGCTTAACTATGGACTCTGTGGGGGTTCATTTTTCGTAAATTTAGTCCCTCAGGCCCGAAAAAGGGTTAAAATTATACCTGAGAATACTCTTATAGCGAACCGAAGTTCCTAGAGTATACCTTTGTTCGTACGATTGATCGTCCGGACTGAAAAAGGGGTAAACTACCACCAGACATACATGCCTTCAAGTTTCATTTTGGCGAGTGTGAAGGGAAACAAGATCACTCGACAATATTTTCATGTTTAAAGAGTCTGAAGAGGGCTTAAAGAAGACTCATCATTGTTTGGGAGTCCCGAGGGTGAGGTCAAGAGTGATGATGAATCATGCAAATGAGGCTCAAACTTGTAATCAAGACAAGACTAACAAGGACTCCCGAACCTAAGGTCATTAACAACGGCATGGACGCCAAACACAATTAGGATCTAGCTAGGGAATCCATGTAAAGGCAGGCTCTACCACTAAATTACGACACTTCTGAAGAAGTAATGAGGGTTCTGTGTCGCAACTCGGTGGGATTGATCCTATGACAAAGTGAAAAAGACAACGTGATGCAGAAAGTGGAGGTGAAATCCTAACTTAGATGCAAAAAGTTGGAAAAATGACTTTTCACCAAAGGACCTTTAAAAATGACCCAACTCTCAAAAAGTTTCCCAAAACCAAAATTGAAGTGTATCGTAACATCCCCTAAGAAACTCAAGAACCATGCTAAACGATTTTCAATCTAGAAAAAAACAACAAAAGGGTCCAAAAAATGACAAAAAGGGGCCAAAAAGTCTATAAATAGAAGTTGGCAGCTCATTATCACCATTGTAAATTGAGAATTGACCAAAAAGTCAAAAACATCCCTTTGCTAAAAGAGTTGATTCTAGGATCTTCAGAAGACAAAACTAACTTCCACTCGGACCAAGTACAAACTAGCTCCTCTTGCATTTCCATACTTTCTTTTTGCTTTGATTTTAGTTTTTGGGAGGGCGCACACCTCTAAAAAAGGTCATCCCTACATGTACGTGGGCTGTCATAGGAGCCCGTGTGTAGAAAACAGTTTGCCTACGTGCATACGCGACTGTGTCCAATGCAGCCCGCGTGCACCCTCAAAGATGTGGAAAATTTTTAAAATGTAAGATTTAATGCTACATGAACTTGTCGTTTTGCAGGATGTATGTCCACTGGAGAGAGAGGGAGCATGAGGACATGGATATTTTATTCCATGAGGACCCCACAACTATGGCTTCATTGAGACAATGAGGTTTGTGGAAGTTCTTTAGGTGTCCGTTTATAAGGGCACAACCGAGGTTGTTGAACGCCTTGGTAGATTATTGGCATCCTGATGCTGAGGCATTTATGATCGAGGGGCAGTCATTGACTCCAATGACTGAAGAGATTTACTTCCTGGCTGGTCTCTCTAGGAGAGGCGATCCTGTCAACTTACGTACTTTTCCCTCTGGGCCTCACAACATTGAGGAGTTGATTGGAATCCATTGTGAGGCTGGTACTGAGAAAGTAGGTTCTCAGGTGCCGATAAACAATATCAACAATCTATCACTGAAAGCGATAGTTCTACTCATTATTTGGATTAATGGATCCACGACTTTACATCAGGCCTCCCAAGCGCACATGCATTGTGCAGTGCAGTGCTTAAATGCACAGATTTTTTATTGGAGTACAACAATGCTAGACTACATGAAGAGACAACTCACCGAGTGTCGTGGGCTAGAAAACAAAAAATTCGGGTTTGAGACCATTATGTTCTCTTTCTTCTTTGAGAGGGTACCTAGTCTTAGTCCATGAGAGATAGTGCGAGGGCATGAGGCCTCCCTCCCAACATTATGTAGATGGGCAACATTGTTGCCACGACAGGGGGGCGGAAGGACCATAGAGGCCTTCGATGATAAGTTTTTTGACTGGTGGGCACGGAAGATTCCGGTAATAGAGGAATACCCCTATGTCGGGATCAACTTTTCCAGGGATCCGAACATGCTCGTACATCCCAGAGGTGATCGAGGAGAGATAGGTACGTTTTTTTTTCTTTTTAAGTTATTTTCTTTTTAATTCTTTTTATATATATCATTTTTATGTGTACCAGAGTATATGACGACTATGTATTTGTTATGTACAGATGTGGGACTAGTGTGTCCAATAGACTTCTCAAGGACCAGGCGACATCCTCGACCAGAGGCAGGACCAACCGCATCCGCTGGACCAGCAGCAGCAGCAGGGGGACCTACAGCCGAAGAGGCTGAGAGAGTATTGAGACGGGTGGAGCAGAACCTCACCGCACTCACTCGTACAGTTCCTATTGCAGAGATTGAGGATCTCCCACCGTCGATGCAACCTCACATAGTTGGGGTACCACGGACTTGGGTCCAACTCTTCTGGCATTTGGAAAATGTTGTTGTTCACTACGGTAAGGCCAAGAGGCCCCGTCCTTAGGTAGGATGGACTACTTAAGTGTCGAGGGCACCTTTTGTATATTTTTGAGGGCATAAGCCCCGTGACTCTTACTGGACATATATTTTTTAGGCGCTTGTGCCCACCGATGTACTTTGATATTTTTGATATATATATACGTATTTACATCTTTTTATGTCTTATGGATTACATTTATTTACAAATGTTTTTACATGTGCGTGTGTGTGTTTTTTCTTACATGTGTGAAATATGCCAATCTAATATATGATTAGCTAGAGTATATGTGATTTGATTCAATATCCTAGGAACATGGATATACGTAATGTAATCAAAACATCGTTCTAAGAGACGTACCCTAAGGAACCATCGGTGTAGAGTAGGATCGTAAACGCTGTAAACCACATTTAACTGGGACACAACCAGTTGAGCATCTAAGTATACTCGGAGGTGAGAGATACCATGCGACAAAGCATCATGAAGCAACTCTAATACTACGTTGTATTCAACAACATTGTTTGTGGCGTTACTAAACAGACACCTCCTGAAGACAGCAACTGGCCCTGAGGTGTGAAAATCACCCAAGCTACAGAAGAAAGCTTCCGAGTGTGTCAGCTAGTGCTGTCGACAAACCCCATGAACACCTCTGATTCACTTGACATCTGCCACAGTGAAAAATATGACATAAAAAATGACACGTCCATAAAACAAAAGGACAAAAACTAACTGTATAAAAACTATACATATGTGTAAGAAGTCACTCGAGGTGACCCACGAGTAATACTTCTTGAGGTAGAGCCCATTTCTAGGCTCTGCCAAATCATTTCCCTCAAATTCCACTAGACGATAAGTGCCCTTCTGTAGAACATCCTTCACAATGAAAGGTCTGAACCACATGGGCTTGAACTTGCCTGCCCCCAGGGGATCCTTATCTTGGTCATAGACTAGGACAAGGTCGCATTTGGAAAAAATCCGAGGACAAACGGACCCATCATACTGACACTTGAATTTTTGTTTGTGAGCCTCGTTGGCCAAGGTTGCATCCCAACGTTGCTCATTGAGCTGCTCAAGATATAATAAACACTCTTCAAGCGGTGAAGTGTCTGGCAATAAATGTACTTCGAACTTTAGAGACGGGATCTGGCACTCTATAGGCAAGACTACTTCCAGCCTGTAAATGAGTTGAAAAGGTGAGAAATCGGTTGCAGTCTTAACAGACGTTTGGTAGGCCCATAATGCCGAGTACAACATCAAATGCCAATTTGACTTGGCCGAATTGATCGTTCGTTGCAGAATAGTCTTAAGAGACTTATTCACAGCTTCCACCTGACCATTCTCTTGTGGGTAGTAGGATGACGAATGTTCTTGCCTCAACCCAAGATTTGACGTTAACTCGGAAATCATTTTATTCTGAAAGTGACTACCATGGTCAGTGAAAATCTCCCTCGAGACGTCGAACCTTTCTATAATCTGGTTAAACAAAAAGAGAATTGTTGTCTCGCCATCATCTTTGAACGTTGGCATAGCCTCGACCCACTTCGTGAAGTAGTCTACTACTACTATGATATAATAGTGCCCCCTTGCTGAAGGGGGGTTGCATGTAGTGTAATCAATCCCCCACTTGGTGAAGGGACCAACTGTGATGACGAGAAACATAGGAGCGAGGTGTGCCCTCATCTTCCGAGAGAAGATCTGACACGGGTGGCACTTCTTGACTGTTTCAACACAATCTTTGATTAATGTCGACCAAAAGTAAGTGGATCGTAGAATATTTTGGGATGTTGCCAACCCAAACAAATGACCGCCAATTGCTCCAGTGTGGAAATTGTTAAGCACGATTTCCTCTTCTTCATGAGTGAGACATCAATGAAGGATACAATCTTCACCTCGACGATACAAAGTGTCCTTGAGTATGAGATAGTTCTTGGCTTGATGGCATATACGACGACACTCATCATGAGAAGTAGAGGTGGGGCACTTCAAATTCTAGAGATAGACTAGTATCTCTCCATACCAGGGGTCCGAAGACATGATCAAAAACACGTCTCCTTTAATAGGCGACTCTTTGGGTATAACATCACCTGACTCGACAGGAAGTTCCGAAATGAGTTCCGCAAAGACCAATGACTTTTTGGATTTCGCCGAAACGAAATCTAAGTCAAATTCTTGGAGGATAACTATCCATCTACTGATCTTTCCACTGATTACTCATTGTGTCAACACGTATTGAAGCTGATTCACAACAAAAATGACGGTGGTCTTACGAAACAAGATATAATGACGAAACCATTGGACAACATGAACTGTTGCCAACGCAAGTTTTTCAACTTGAGAATAATTGATTTCTAGTTCAAACAACCCTTGGCTCAAGTAATAAATCATGTGTTCTTCAAGAAAATCATCCTCCTGAACTAAGACCATACCGATGGTCGACTCCGTAGCAGCCAAGTACAATAAGAAATATTTATTATAATTGGGTGGTCGAAGCAGAGGGGCAAAAGTGAGGGCGCGTTTCAATGCTTCAAAAGAGCGTTGAGTGGCTTCATCCTAGTAAAAAGGAATGCCCTTCTTTAGTAAACGCACAAAACCCTTTTTGATATTGGCATATTTTGCGATGAAACGCTGTAAAAAGTTTTATTTTCCCTGTAAAATTTGAAGCTGAGGGACTGTGCACGGGGGAGGTGTTAGCGACAATTCTTGTCTTCGGCATCAGGATATCCAGGTCTGCAGGTTGCACGAGGAGCGCCTAAGCGCAACGCACAGAGAAGGTCCTTTTCGGACTTAAAATCAAGCGAGCGGGCATGATTATATTGTCAACGGTCCGGATCCATTCATATGAGCAGATCAACGGTTGGTGGGAAATCGTGGATAAGGAAGTTGCGCTGAAGTTAACAAAATAGATCGCGCCCATAGTGTGCAGGGGAGAATAGTAGCCGTCCATCCATAGGACGCATGGCGTGAGATCTAGTCGCGTCGGCGTTTTGGCATTCAGAAGTTCGAGGGGTGAGAGTTTCATGTTGTTCCACATCTCGAAACCCCGAACCCCGATAGTGTTGAAAGCATCGAAAGTGGGGCCCGCGGTCATTTGAGAAAGGAAGAGAGTTATGCGAAGGTGCCAAAGCATCGGGTTTTGCCACAGAAGGGAATACCGCATCCTCCAAGACCATTTCAGCCCGACTTCGATCCTGGTCTCCGCTAAAGAATTAAATGAAGCTGAACAGAGGTAGTTGAAACCTCAGCTCACTTATTGAATGCAAGGTATGGGGGTTCCGACAGACAGTCTGCCCGAGACGGTCCTATACACTGATTTTCTCCAAAGGGTCATGGTTGGTCCTCATCTGACTAGAGAAAGTCTGCGCACACCATGTTGGCCTTTAATGTTGCAACTATCTCCCCTGCAGGAGCCATGCACAGTTAAGGTGGCGTCTGACGAAAGTTATCCATCTGAATTCGGTTGAAGGGACACCATGCCTTGGATGACTGAACATGCCTCTGATAGGAGAATTTTGCTGAGTATATAGAATCAGTCTTTGTATTTTGTAATCCATCGATGGTTGAGCAAGGCTCCCGGTGGTAAACTTTAATGAAGCACTGTTTTCCTGGTTATGTCTGGACTCTTGAGACTTCTTGTTTGATGAATGTTAGTTTTTCTTTCACGTCTCCGTCTACACTGTATTAGAACGACTCGGAATTGGAGAATCCAGTCGAGCGGTAGCTGTTATAGGATGATGTAGAGTTTGATCACTGTAATAGTTTCACTGTTTCTAATCAGTCTCTGTGATTTTCTTAGCGCTGAACGAATTGGAATTGGAGAATCCAGTCAAGTCCCCCCTCTCAGTTTCTTGAAGCTCTGAACCAGAGGATCTCGCATCCATATTTTTTCTTCTACAAATCACTGAAAGGCCTGTTGCCTGAGGTAGTTTGTCCATTCCTCTCACCAAGTCTTCAACCTACTCATTTTCAAATCAACCCACTGACTGCAGTTAGATCAAGACCTCCTTTGTTCCTCGCATGACGGACCGAGTCCCTGAGTTTGAGTGATATATTCCTGAGTCTCTACCCATTTGATCACCCATTAAAAACTATAGTGACATAAAACTGATGGGTGTCGGTCTCTACTCCTGCAAGCAATCCAGGAGTGACTTCCGTCGCCAACATTTCTGGCGCTGTTGCCGGGGACAAAGTTGAAAATCTTCCCTGGGATTGAACGACATTGAGCTTCTGATTCTGAAGGTGCATCAAGTATCAGAGCCTTTTCAAGATTTCTACTGTGCACCTGGAGACTCCATTGTGACGACTCCACTGTGGCGAACCTGCTGTGTCAATTGTGGCTTTCAGAGGCAGACACACGCAGTCCCATCCACAACTGCCTCTAGCTACACCAGAAAATATCCAGAGGTGGTTCTCAAGAAAGGAAAGGCCTCTGAAGGAGGAGCTTCTGCCACCGAACCAGGTAATCCACCATCTCCTTCTATAAGAACTCCATTTTCTTTTCCTTCGTTTCCTAGTAGACCGCTTTCTGAAGTTTCCCGTTTCCTGAATTTTGGGAGTGTTCCTGTTGAGGTTTCCCCCCCTGGTCTGGGATTAGAGGGAGAAATCCTTGTCACTCCCATTTCTCCTGAAGCTTCACCTCGGCGTAGACCCAGGACCACAGAAGATTTTCCCACTCCTGGCCTTACTGCTCCGCCTCTTGTTACTATTGTCGCTTCTGCGCGAAGAGAAACATCCGCCGATTTAAACTCGCTATCCTTCTCCTTGAATCCCCTCTTGTTTCCCACTCCACTTCGGGACTCATTCCCAGCAACCCCTTCACGAACTCCTTCTCCTCCGAGTTCTCCTCCATCTAATATCCCTATGGCAGGAGAAAATCCCCCTATGACCAAAATGGAGGCCATTATAGCTGCTAGGTATGCTCCCCTCGTGTTGTCGCAGCCTCTCAACGCCCTCCCAGCAGATGGTTACCTCAAACAGCTGCCCAGGTTTACAGGTGAGGGGGACATAACTGCAGAAGATCACCTAGAAGCCTTTTACAGTTTCACAGATGATAATAAAATCATGCATGTAGACGTATGGATGAGGATTTTTGTCCATAGTCTCCAAGGCGAGGCTAGAAAATGGTTTAAGGCCCTGCCTCCTGGATCTATTGATGGGATCGAAGCTTTAGATAATGCCTTTTTAAGACAGTGGGGAGATAAAAAAGACTTCATGTATTACATGACAGAGTTTGGGTCTTTGAAGAGAAAAGAAGGAGAGTCTGTCTCCGATTTCTCCAAGAGATTTAATAAAATGTACAACAAAATCCTTGCTGAGATAAAACCCTCCGAAGCCTCTGCAAAGATCACTTATGCTAGTGCCTTTGATCCCGATTTCTACCTCCTGTTGAGGGAAAGAAGAGACACTACTCTGGACCAGATGAAGGATGCAGCAGTGGAGGTAGAATCTAATATATTGGTTGTTGACCGACTCAGGAACACTGTTGGTAGAAACATATCCAGGCATAGGCATGAAGCTTCCTCATCCAATTCCTCTCCCCTTACCCTTCAGACAAATGAGACAACTAGGGTACTCAAGTCACTTTCTGCTAGAATGGAAAGGTGGGAGTTAGAAGGGAAGCCCATGTACAGAAATCCCCAGAATGCCGATGGTAGAGGTTTCAGGAGGCCTGATAACAATGGACCATGGGCCTTCCCAAGGGAACAAAGTGAAAAAGACAGAGAATATCAAAGGATTCAAACCCCTCTCCAAAATAACCTGGTTACTCATGAGGGAGGGGAGGAGATAGACGAGTTCGACCCCGAAATTCATTGTGTTGAAGAAGCTCCTCCTTTTCCCCATTTGACTCAGTCTGCATATGAAAAATACATGATGAACATCCAAATCCATGAGTTAGGTAAGAGAGAAAAGGTCGGTCACACCTCTAACAGATACAATCTTAGGTCAAGAAGGAAAGAAGGAGACTTTGATAGCCAGGACCAACCTCCCATAGAAGATAGGCCTACTAAATCTGCAACAGTCACTACTAAAGAAAAGAAAACTCAGAGTGCTTCTCCAGTAGCCAAAGAGCCTGTCACTGAGGTAAGGGAAGCTCCTAAGCCTATCCCATCCTTCGATTTTGAGCATGAAATTCAGAAGATTAGAATTCTTGTACCCCTATCTGAACTCGTTAAAAATGAAGATTTCAAAAGGTCCCTCTCCAAGTTGCTACAATCTGAGTCCCCCCAGCCTCCCTCTGACTCAATAAACCTTCAAGATGAGAAGCCAGCAGTTGTCCTAGGGCCCATGGTAGAATATAGAGATGATTCATCCCATCCTTTCTACACATCCCTGAATATACATAATAAAGTGCTGCATAACTGCCTCATGGATTGAGGGGCTTCCCATAACCTTATGCCCAAAATAGTAATGGAAGAGTTGGGACTGGAGGTGACAAAAGATTATCATGATTTGTATTCTTTCGACTCAAGGAGAGTTCAGTGTCTAGGAGTCATCAAAGACCTGGTGGTTTCTTTGTTTCAGCTACCCATGAAGAGTGTGGTCATGGATATCGTGGTAGCTGACGTTCCCCCCAAGTTTGGCATGATGTTGTCAAGGTCTTGGATCAAAATACTTGGAGGAATGTTACAGATGGATCTCACATACGCCACCATTCCAGTCTTTGGAGGGGAACACAGGAGGTTGTACAGAGAAGCCCAGCTAGCCTATATTGTCAGTGATGAAGCAAACCCCACTAATCACCCCATCTTTGCACTTGACACTGATCTAGGGTCTAGTTTGTTACAGATCACTGGAGTTCCTGAGGCCCCTTTACAGATCAGGAAGCAGCCCATCCTTAATCAGCAGATACCTACTCCAACCACCTCTGTTTGGAAGATGTTCTTTGACGGAGCTTCCTCTAGTATAGGCGCAGGCGCTGGAGTGATTTTCATATCGCCCTGCCAAGAGACCATATCCCTGTCATACAAGATGGAATTTGAAACTACCAACAATGTGGAGGAATATGAAGCTCTTGTTATGGGTATGAGGGCTGCAAAAGAAATGGGAATCAAAGAGGTGTCAGTGTTCGGAGATGCAGAATTGATAATCCAACAGGTCAGGGATATTTATCGGGCCAAGCATCCTCGGCTTAGGAGTTACAAAAATGAGGTATGGGACCTGATTGATAGCTTCTTCTCATCTTTCAACATTACCTTTATCCCAAGGGAAGAAAATACCTCGGTTGACTCCTTAGCAGTCTCGGCTAGTCTGTTCAGGATTCCTCTGCTGCCGAAGATTCATGGTGAGGTCGAAATAAGATACAGGCCATCCATCCCAGACAATGTAAAGCATTTGGAGGTATTCGAGGACGATCTTGAAATCAAAAATTTTCTTCAGGTCGTCGATGAGTTTTTGGCATTGCACATTGATCAGGATCCTGATCCCGAAGGTGATCCCCCCTCTGAGATATTCTTAAATAAAATCGTTAATCACCAAATTATTCAGCTACCTAGTAATCACATTCCAAGGGGACTAGTCCCTTTAGAAAGGTTGTTCGACAAGAATGATGTGGCAGTTAATGGTGGTGTTTCAAATAAAGATGTTGATACAACCGAATGCAACATTGGCACATAGGAGAAGCCTAGGTTTATCAAATTATCGAGTAGCTTGACCAGTGAACAGAGAACGGAATATACTGAGTTGCTAAAAGAGTTTGCTGATGTGTTTGCATGGACGTACGAAGACCTCAAGACTTATGACACATCTGTCATTGAGCACAAGATCCCACTGAAAGAAGACGCTAAACCATTCAGACATAAGCTGAGACAGATAAATCCCATGTTGCTACCTGTCATGGAGAAAGAAGTGAAGAAATTGTTAGATGCCCAAATCATTGTCCCCTTGAGATATTTCGAATGGGTGGCCAATTTGGTCCCAGTAAGGACGAAAAGTGGAGAAATCTATCCCCTTCCCAACATGGAACACATATGCAAAGGGTAACAGGTGCCTCTAGGATATCCATGATTGACGGTTTTCTGGGTATAATCAGATATCAGTCATGCCTGAGGACAGAGAAAAAACATCCTTCACCACTCCTTGGGGTACATTCATGCATGCCAAAATGCCTTTTGGATTGATGAATGCGGGAGCAACATTTCAGCGAGCTATGGACATAGCCTTCATCGGGGAGAAGGACCAGTTTGTGGTAATATACCTAGATGACATCACGGTCTTCTCCAGTTCAGACAAGGAGCACTGCTGCCACTTGAGGAAAGTTTTCCTGAAGTGTCGAAGGTTTGGCCTATCCCTAAACCCCAAGAAATATTTGTTTTCTATGAAGGAGGGGAAGTTATTAGGCCACATAGTATCAACAGAGGGAGTGAGAATTGATCCTAGCAGGGTAGAGGCAATTCAAACCCTGTCTTTTCCTAGATCCAAGAAAGAAGTTCAGGCCTTCTTGGGAAAGATCAATTTATTGAGGAGATTCGTCTCAAATTTTACTGAGTTGGTGAAACATATTACAGCCATGCTCAAGAAAGGGAAGGAAGTGAAATGGACCGCTGAACCTAGGGAATCTTTTATCCAAATAAAAAGGGCATTGACTGCGGCACCTGTGCTGATCAGTCCTGACTATTCCAAAGAGTTCCTAATTTTCTCTTTTGCTTCTTTTGATACAATAGAAACGGTATTGTTGTAGAAAAATAAGGAAGGGCGAGAGCAACCCATTGCCTTCTTCAGCAGGGCATTAAGAGATGCAGAGATTAGGTATGAAATCATGGAGAAACAGGCCTATGCCTTAGTGAAAGATCTCAAGGCTTTCAGAGTCTATGTCCTGCACTCAAAGGTAATCGCATACGTTCCTTCGACTTCTGTGAAGGATATCCTTATACATCTCGATATAGATGGGAGAAGAGGCAGATGGATCACTAGAATCCTGGAATTCGACTTGGAGATAAAACCCACCAAGTTGGTTAAGGGGCAAGGTTTAGCCAAGCTATTGGCTGAATCCAATTATGAAGCCTTGGGCATTAGTTTCATCAATACCTACTCAGGAATTCAACAAGTTGAGTTGCCCATTCAACGCTCTCAGGAAGGCATATTGCTGGCAGAGTGTGCCTGGTATCATGACATTTTGTACTTCCTGCGGGAGTTGAAGCCCCTAGATGGAATGTGTAAAAGAAAGGCAAGAGCCTTGAAGCTCAAGGTAGTCAGATATTGTCTCATTGGGCAAGTTTTATACTGGAGATATCCTCTAGGAATGATGCTGAGATGTCTGAACCCACCAGAAGCCCAGAAAGTTATGTTTGATTTCCACAGAGGCCTTTGTGGGGGGCATCATTTCTGGAAGACCACAACTCACAAAATCCTCAAGGCTGGGTATTATTGGCCCACTTTATTCATTGATGTTAGCAGAGAAATCAGGGCCTGCATCAAATGCCAAAATTTCTCAGGGAAACAACAGCTTGGGCCACCACCACTGAAGCCTGTGATAGCTTCAACAAATTTTCAACAGTGGGGGATAGACTTTATCGGGGAAATTCATCCTCCCTCAAGTGGCCAACACAGATGGATCCTGACTGCAATAGATTATTTCACCAAGTGGATAGAAGTTGTCCCTACCAGAAGTGCATCCCACAAAGTAATTATCATCTTCCTGGAGGATATCATAGCCAAATTTGGCTATCCCAGTAGGATCATAGCTGATAATGTTGCTTCTTTCAAATCCGAGCCTCTCATTAAGTTCTACGAGCAGCTCCAAATCTCGCTAATTCACTCCACCCCCTACTATCCCCAGGGCAATGGTTTATCCGAATCCTCCAACAAGGGCCTGATAAGGATCATCAAAATACTATTAGAGGACAACAAAAGGGCCTGGGAGTCGAAGTTGAAATTTTCTTTATGGGTTGATCGAGTGACAACGAAGAAATCCCTGGGCACCTCGCCTTTTCAGCTGGTTTACAGAGCAGAGGCGGTTTTTCCCACTCAGCTTGCCTTACCTGTGGCGAAGTTATTTCAAGATTATGAAGGAGAGCCAGATCATATGATCAGAAGGATTCATCAGATAGTGGAAATACAGCAGATCATGGAACAAGTGAGGGACACCGCTCATAGTCATCAGCAAAGGGTCAAACAGGCTTTTGACAGGAAGGTCAGGAAGAAGGAGTTCGAGATCAGGGATTTGGTACTTAAGTTGGATGCACCCAGACAGGATAAGGGTAAACATAGAAAGTTTTATGCCCTCTGGATCGGCCCCTTCAGAATCTCTGAGGTTTTCTCAAACAACACGTACCAGTTGCACGATCTGGAGGGTGAAGAGGTTTTCAATAGCCCAATGAATGGGCATTTTCTGAAGAAATGTTTTGTTTGATCCTTAGACGACTCCTTTGTTTGTAAATATTGTCCATTAGTTCTTTATTCATTTTATGTTTGTATATTTTCGGCTTAGTAAATGACTCCATAACCCAATAGCAAGGCACTGAAACTGCAGAATGAGTTCTTAGAGCATCACAGGGACGACTCTATCCCCCATGGAGCCTATATGTTAGCGGCAATTCTTCTCTTTGGCATCAAGATATCCAGGTCTGCAGGTTGCACGAGGAGCGCCTAAGTGCAGCGCACAGAGAAGGTCCTTTTCGGACTTAAAATCAAGCGAGCGGGCAGGATTATAGTGTCAACGGTCCGGATCCATCCATATGAGCAGATCAACGGTTGGCGGGAAATAGCGGATAAGGAAGTTGCGTCGAAGTTAACACAATAGATCACGCCCATAGTGTGCGGGGGAGAATAACAACCGTCCATCCAGAGGACGCGTGGCGTGAGATCTAGTCGCGTCGACGTTTCGGCATTCGGAAGTTCGAGGGGTGAGAGTTTCATGTTGTTCCACATCTCGAAACCCCGAACCCCGATAGCGCCGAAAGAGCCGAAAGTGGGGCCCACAGTCATTTGAGAAAGGAAGAGAGTTATGCGAAGGTGCCAAAGTGTCGGGTTTTGCCACAGAAGGGAATATCGCATCCTCCAAGACTAGTTCATCCTGACTTCGATCCTGGTCTCTGCTAAAGAATTAAATGAAGCTGAACAGAGGTAATTGAAACCTCAACTCACTTATTGAATGCAAGGTATGGGGGTTCCGGTAGACAGTCTGCCTGAGACGGTCCTATACACTGATTTTCTCCAAAGGGTCATGGTTGGTCCTCATCTGACCAGAGAAAGTCTGTGCATGACATGTTGGCCTTTAATGTTGCAACTATCTCCCCTGCAGGAGCCATGCGCAGTTAAGGCAGCGTCTGACGAAAGCTATCCGTCCGAATTTGGCTGAAGGGACACCACGCCTTGGATGATTGAACATGCCCCTGATAGGCGAATTTTGATGAGTATATAGACTCAGTCTTTGTATTTTGTAATCCATCGATGGTTGAGCAAGGCTCTCGGTGGTAAACT
The DNA here is from genome assembly GCA_009831015.1 of Picea engelmannii. Taxonomy (NCBI): domain Eukaryota; kingdom Viridiplantae; phylum Streptophyta; class Pinopsida; order Pinales; family Pinaceae; genus Picea; species Picea engelmannii. The sequence goes on along the minus strand of ML777288.1, from coordinate 684,536 downwards.
TTAATGAAGCGTTGTTTTCCTGGTTATGTCTGGACTCTTGAGACTTCTTGTCTGATGAATGTTAGTTTTTCTTTCTCCTCTTCGTCTACACTGTATTAGAATGACTCGGAATTGGAGAATCCAGTCGAGTGGTAGCTGTTATAGGATGATGTAGAGTTTGATCACTGTAATAGTTTCACTGTTTCTAATCGGTCTCTGTGATTTTCTTAGCGCTGAACGACTTGGAATTGGAGAATCCAGTCAAGTCCCCCCTCTCAGTTTCTTGAAGCTCTGAATCAGAGGATCTCGCATCCAGAGTTTTTCTTCTACAAATTACTGAAAGGCTTGTTTCCTGAGGTAGTTTGTCCATTCCTCTCACCAAGTCTTCAACCTACTCATTTTCAAATCAACCCACTGACTGCAGTTAGATCAAGACCTCCTTTGTTCCTCGCATGTCGGACCCAGTCCCTGAGTTTGAGTGACATCTTCCCGAGTCTCTACCCATTTGATCACCCATTAAAAACTACCGTGACATAAAACTGATGGGCGTCAGGCTCTGCTCCTGCAAGCAATCCAGGAGTGACTTTCATCGCCAACAGGAGGTAATTGAACTATTGCCTCAACCTTTAGAGGATTGACCATGATCCCTATTTTCGAAACTATGAAACTTAGCAGACGACCCGACGTCACGTAAAAACTGCATTTGTTTGGATTCAAGTGAATCTGTTAGTAGCGACATCGCTCAAAGATAAATCGAAGGTGTGTGGGATGATCATCTCTCTTACAAGATCGTTATGCTAAATCATTAATATAATCCTCGATTATGTGTTTGATATTGTGGAATGAAAAAGACATGGCATGTTGAAAAGTAGCTCCATCATTTTTTAAACCAAAAGGAATCTTCTGATAAGCGAATGTACCCCACGAACAAATGAAATTTGTCCTGTGTTGGTCTTCAGGTTTGATCTGTATCTAGTTGTATCTCAAAAAACCATCCATGAAATAAAAGACCTCGCAGCCTACGCATTCATCGACTATCTGGTCAATAAAAGGAGTGGGGAAATTATCCTTTGGACATGCCTTGTTCAAATCACAGAAGTTCGTACATACGTGAATCGTACCCTTTTATCTGTTGACTGGAACGAGGCTTGAGACCCATTGAGTCAATTGGACAGGGTAGATGAAACCAACTTTGAGTAGCTTCTCTACTTCATCCTTAATAGTTGTTACTTTCTTAAGATTAACCGGATGAAGCTTCTGCCAGACCGACTTAGCGTCAGAATATGTCATGATTTCATGTTCGACGATTCTTGGATCAATGCCTGGCATTTCCTCATAAGACCAAGAAAAAACGTCACGAAATACTTTAAATAAACTCGTGTAGATTCGAATCTCCTCGGGGGAGCAGTCCACTCTGACGAAGAAATTCTCCATGATGCCAAGGGTTCTGGAGATATCAATGGGTATCATTTTAGCAATAGTTTCCATATTACCTTCAGTGTAAACTGCGTCCATAGCTAAAGGATTGATAGGGAAAGACCTATATCTAGTCATAGTCAATGTGAATTCACATGCTTCAATTCTTCTTAACTCTGGGAGAAAATATGATCTGTGATGGAGATCATCCCAGGGTCTGTCCAGACCAGTCATTGCCTTGATAATCGCCTCGTCTGGGGGCAAGAATAAGTCTAAAGAATCAGTATAGACGAGGGAAACTTGAGCCCAGGCATGCTAGGGAACTGGATCTAACTCCTATGCGGGAGTCAAATCAGGGTCATCGGAAGCTTGTTGGACTACAGATTATGCAACTTCTACCATGGACAAGGGCATGGCCATGCCATGGTGCCCTGTCCCTTCCATTGTGGTTGATGGGGAAGGAAGAGTCCAGGGATCATAAAAGTAAGTCATGCGAAATGACGAGACTTGAAAAATTTCATCCCTAGGATTGTCGGGGACAGCTGATATGTACTTGACATCGTCGGTTGGAGGTGGGTAATCAAAACTACCCATCAAAAGTGGGTACAAACCAACCCCTACATTGACGATGTCGGGTTGCGGGTTATCAATCATCGAGACCGTGGAGGCCCCCATTGAAGGGTCAGGATGGGAGAAGGATAACTGATCAATGGACACAATCTGCCCATCATGTGGAAAGAACAAGACCTGAAAAACAAACGTGACCATTGCATGCATAGCATAGGTCAAAATCATTCCTAACAAGAGATTGTAGTCGAGAGGCGCATCAACCATTTCAACCTCGATGCACATGATCTTTCCTCCTAACTGCATGATGAAAGAAGGAATGATTCCATGTGTTGGCACGAATGACCATTGAAAGAGGTAATAAGAGTAGGTGATGGAGACAAAATGGGTTGGCCAATGGCCTTCGAACATGCCAACGACATCATGCATGTCGAGGCACCCTCATCAACCACTGTGCAGAAAATGTTCTGGGTAAAAATTTTCATGGTGTAAGCCACTACTATCTGAAACGCCACGTAGTAGGGGAGATGCGTTTTTAAGTCGATTGTATCAAGCGTGATCGTTCCTGAATTACAAGTCTTAGCATATCCTAAGGAAGCTAACAGATCCTTTCTCTGGGAAGGGCAACTCTGGAGGACCTCCAAAGAGGACATTACACAAGGGGTTTGTGATAAATCCTCCACCAGAGAGTAGTTATGGGTGGCCCTTGCATTTGGATTGTGGGAATCTTTCTTGAACGCACCTTTTGGGATGTGTGCCATTGTTTCTCCCAACGTATTCTCAATTTGGAGAGAAAGAGGTGGGTTTTCGGCTTCTTTACCCTTCTTAGAGGTGTTTGGAATTCCGTAGTTGTGTGCCCTAGTTTCTATATGGGAATCACCTTTCAACATATATACATTCGGAGACGAAGGATTAATCAAAGATGGAGGGGGTCCCTGACTACCCCCATCCGTGCTCGAAGAGGCTTGAGTTAGATTTTTCCCATGTGGAAATGGGTTCGTTAACACAATAGGTTGTTGTTGCACCAATAAATTTTGGGCCTCCGCAAGCCGAGGGAACAGGTGAGCCGGATGGTCCTCCGTGCAAAGGTTACACAGATACTTCGACTTCTTCTTTTCTGTGTTTCCCCACCAGCACTATTGGTGGGTTTCTTATCCCCCTTACCCTTCTTTCGTTGTTTCTTATTTCCATTAGGCTATTGGGTGGCCTTTGGGTTTGTCGATTGCACATTGTGTACATCTGACATTTGGGTAGGGGGAGCAGCCGAACCAGTGGTCCAACTGGTCGTTTTCTGCTGTATTGAGAATTGTTGCAATTGATTTGACAGTTGATCAATGGGCTTCATTTGTGCCGAACCAACAATACCATCGACATGTGGTCCAGATCTCTGTTTGGTCTTGTCAAGTATCGACCGTGGTGTGTCTAGCAAAATTTTGTAAAGTAAACTAGACTGAGAGTAGATCAGCTCTAGTTGTTGAGCTCTCATTATCGCTTCTTCTTCTAAAAAGACCCCCGACGTTGCTACGTCTTTGGATAACCGTGGGACCAAATAATTGAGGAACCACTCTAGAAAAAATGTTGGTGGGACTGGTACTCTTATTAAACTCTTTCGACGTCTCCATTCTTGGATGTGATTAGAGATATGGTTTTCCTTTGTTTTCTCAAAGTTGGACAGCAACTTCGTGTCGACGTTGTATCTCACCTTTGCCAATTTTCCAAACATAGAGTATCTTGAGCGATCGAGCTCAATGTACCATTTCGTAGCACTCCCAATAAGAGTGCATTGAAACAAACACAACTGTACAAATTCATCTCTCAATGAATTAGACGAGCACCATAGATGGAAGGTAGTCACATGATCGCTTGGATATTCATTAGGCTTAGCTTCGAAATTTGGAATGTCCGAAGGCAACTTGGTTGGCATAGGAGGCCAACGCGGATTGTGAAAGATGGGGTCATTTAGTAACCTTGACAAGTCTGGCAAGTGCAAAGTTGCTAGAAATGAAAGTTTGGGTTGTTGGTTATAACCAGGGAAAAAGGAGCCTACAGTTTGGCTAGCACCAGGTTGTCAGGAAAATTTAGGTTGTTGGCCAGGGTTCTGTTAAACACCGTGGATGTGACCAGTGTATAGATTCTGCACTTGTTGAGACGTCATCGACTGACTCCCGTAATAGGACGTAGAAGGTTGGGCTTGTGTTGTATTCCAAGGATTTTGGAACGGGTTTCCCCCTGCCAATCTGACTGGCAGAGGTCCTGAGCCTTGCCCGGGGTTCCCTTGGCTATGGAAGGGGTTTCCCCTAGTCGACATACCTGACAAGGGAACTGATCCCTGCCATGAATTCCAAGTTCCTTGTGAGGAGGGAACTCTTGTATTTTCCCCCTGTGCAGGAATAGTACCCTGCATAGGATTTTGTTGTGCATAACTAGGGCTTCCCCCAGCGAAGATGACAACTGACGAGAATGCGTTGTTACTAAACACGTCGAACAAAGACAATGACAGAGAACCCATCTTTGTGTCGTTGGAAGAAGGTCCTTGACTACTTGCTCCTGACAGGTTGCAGTTTATGATTGACCAGATGGGTTGCTGAGTGAGGGAGAGGACGAAGGTATATGACCCCCTCCGTAAGGGAAATCATTATAGGGGGCTGAGGTGCACCCCATAGACCCTTGCAGAGGAGCGTTAGAGCTCCCTGCCCCCAGTCCCATGGTTTGAAGGGTGGAGTAGGACAAGACCGAATTTGTACTAAATCTAGGCATCCCGTATGAAAATGGAGGGCCTGTCGCACTCTACGTAAATGGTGCAGTGATCGCTGCCATGGAGGCGGTCGAGACCATGGTGGCCCGGACTTGCGAAGGTGAGTTAGGAGGCAGAATGCCTCCAGTTGTGGCAGCCGTAGAGGGAGTATGAGGACTCCCTGAAGAAGTAGCTACATTTTCTTCCATCACTGCTTGTAGGATTATCTGGCACTCGTGATGAGTTACCCTTGGAGGGGCAATCTATATAAATATTGGCGTCGACAAGTCATTGATCAGAGGGTTATACATACCGAGAGCTTCCGCTCCAAGGTCATAAATATTTGGTTCCTCTGGATTCACAATTTCTCCTCTCGGGGAAGGCTTAGGTACAGTTTCTTGTTGCCCAGTCACCTCAAATGACCCTTGGTGGTCAAGTCTTCACCTTAGAAGTGGCGGTGGTGGCTCCACTTCAACCAGCGGTAGGCCCAAAAGCCTTCGTGACCGACGGAGCTCTTGATCTTCCACTGTTTGAGAAGATCAATGATACACTAAGGTTTTTCTAACGTTGAAGATCAAACACACACTAGAAAAAGTTCCGATGAGATATAACAAGCAAACCACTACAAACTAGTTGGAAGAACAGTTACACTAGCCAACACTAGAGCAACTTACTGGTGCATGTGAAACTTGAATACGGAAGCACCCTCCAGGTATACTCTGCAAAGCGTGGCCCGATGTCTGTCCTAGGTACCGTGGAATACCCTTGTAGTCACCTGTGTAAGTCCTTGATATATAGGAAACTAAGTTGTCAACTCGCGAACAACTACTAGGTGGGTATAGTCGACAGTCAGGCAGACCACAATGAGCAGGGTATCAAGCCTGATACCTATCAAGGGTATCGAAATAAAGTGTTTCGAAATATGACTGAGGACCAAGAATGGATTCAAGACCCACAAATCTCCGTGGAAAATGCGATCAACGGAATCCCAAGATAAGCCCTCTGTATGCGTTCCTCCTCTACGATTGGTCCGACTTTGGAGGGGTTATCTCCGCTACCTTTTCGCACGCGACCTCGTGTTTATCCCATGTGTTAGAGGGAGGTCCCAGATAATTTTCACATTACTAGACTTCTATGTACTCCCTAGCACAGACTCATATGTTTCTTTGATAGCCCTGAAGAGTTTCCTCTCCAACCTAAATCAGGGCTCTAGCCTAATCTAGTTGATGGACCCTACAAACGTGAAAGTCTGATAAATTTTAATTTATCGTTGATTTTAAGTGGTTGTTCTTAAGTCAAAGGGAAAGAAAATGAAACTGATGGTTTTTGTTAAGAGACGAAAGAGAAGAACAAATGCTGGAAACAAAATTAGTTCTTTTTTCAATAAATAAAGATTTGCAAATTGAAAATTATTTAACCAAACTTTTTCGTAACTACTTTTCTCGGATATTTGAAAAGAAAAACCTAAAACAAGATTTTTCTCGACTACGAGCTACTTAATGTCCTAATTATTCAATAAAGAACTTAAGAAAACTTTCTTTTTCCTTGATAAATAAAGTAATTAACCTAAACTACTTTTACCAAACAAAAGTTTGTTTGTTTGTTTTTTTATGCTTCAAAATAATAAACTTTGAAAATGAATTCTTTTATTTTCTTCTAAATAAAAAAAGGGAAAAGTGAAGACAAAAAAAGACCAATAAATGACTTCTGGCCCCACCGCAGATCCCAAGGAGTCATCGACAATACCAAGAAGGCATATCAGAACTGACTCACAAACTCGTCTAAAAACCCTAATAATGAAAACAAAAGAAATGTTTGATAAAGAAAACCTAAACTGAGGTCAGACCTAAGCTAGAGACTGCTATAACAGAGACCAGAACTAGATCAATAAAACCCCTGAGAAGTATGACTTCTGACAGGGAAGAGGTTGACTTCCTCTTCATTGAAAAAATTTCCTCAACATAGGCACACTACTAAAACTTCAGCAGCTTGCATATGTACATGGGTTGTTCAAAGGTAGGGCGCGTATGTATGCTGACAGACCCACTGCAGGCCACGTACACCTCTGTGAATCCTCTAAAAAAGAAAAAATAACAACCAAGCATAGGCAGGGAGTACTGACATGGAAAACCAGAATCCCTTAAAGACACAGAAACTTACAGAAACTAAAAAAAGGCAGTTAAAACAATTAAAGCACCCAAAAAATATCCCCTAAAAACCCTAGAGGTTCCCCAGTATGGTCGCCAATTCTTCTATAATGGGAAAACCCCCCTATGGACTACACTATGGTTCTAAAGTGCAGGCATATCTAACCATCTAAAGTCTCCTACTTTTAACAACTATCCCAACAATACCCCACAATCATACATAATATGCAAAGTATAGGGATTCAGTAGGCTTACCTTAAACCGAGTGTCCAGTGTCGATCCCTTTCCGCTTCATTGTTTCCCAACTGTAGATCTCCTCCCAATGCCAACCAAAATTCACCAAAAGACAAACAAGAAACTACGAGAATGCATTCTATATATTGATTAATGGGTTAGATATCATAACAAAATATAAATAAATCATAAATATTGAAGATATCATTTAGCGGGACGAAAAATGTACTTATTTATATTAATCTCACAGAGTAGCTTATAATATGAGACCGACAAATGCTCCTCAAACTCAGTCCTGGGCTCCTCTTCACTAAGCTCCAACTGCTTCCACGTATGTTTCTCCTCTTAAGTTCTCTATAGGGAAATGGCAAGGGTTTGCAATAGAGGAAAAAGGGCTAGAATAAGGAATTCTAGCTCAAACTCACAATGTGGTGGAAAATAATTGGGGCAAGGGGGAATACTGAAATGGGCAGAGTTTCTATGCTCTCACGTTTCTTGTAGGAATGGGACCCCAACACCTTCTTTTATATGCCAAAAATATAGTTATTCGGTTGGGTGACCGACTATGGGCAGTCAATTGGTTAGGAAACTACCCAAAATCTCGTATCCCCTTGAAAATTTTTATTTTTTGCAATTTTTGTGAGTATACGCGGGCTATAATGGTGTAGCTAGCATACGTACACTAGCTGTAGAGGTGCAACAAGTGTGTGTACATGGGCATTAATGGTTCAGGACGCGTACATCTTCAAAAATATGGTTTTTAGAAGAGCTATTCAGTGATGGCTTTGGCAAAAATAGAAAGTAAGATGGCCTGTTGCCAGGTATGCATGTATGGTGCAATTTAGGGTTATAATAATGATCTTATTTAGAGATATGTAGTTAATACACATTACCCAATTCCCATCCTTCTTGGGTACTATGGTGATAGATGCCCCACAAGGTGAAGTTATTAGCTGAATTACTTCCTGCTGCATTGGATTTTTACAATCATTTATTCACTTATCTACTTCTAGGATAAACTGTCTGTATAACCCAATGCTTGGCAATGGGGCTTATTTAGGTAGAAACTATATCTCATGATCCACTTCGCTATTAGGTGGTAACCATTTAGTCTCCTTGAACACGTCTTTGTATTCTTGAAAAATCTCCTCCAACTGATGTTTTTCGTCTTCGATGCAACTCTTGGATCACTTCTTTGTATGCTTGCAAAATCTCCTCCAATTTATTTTTATTCTCTTTGATGCATCCCTATAGAGATTCCTTTACTTTTTGTTCATTCTCCAAGTTGACTCTCTTTAAAGAAGAGTAGTATAAACTTTGTACTCAGACTGGTCAATTTATTGTCATGGTTAGTACTTACCTAAAAGATCTCATATTTATCTTTGTGTACGTTGATGGTAAAGGAATTATCATCCTTGATCAAGCACTTTTGGTTTTCTCTCCTTAGGAAAATCGTATGTGTCATGTATATGTAGGGGCTTCCAAACATTACACCACAAGCATTAAGTGGTACTATGTGTACCTCCATTTGACCAATATAGTTTTCACTCATCAAAAAAATTGATCTTACATTACTTAGTGACCTTGAGATCTACATCCTTATTTAACCATCCTAGTGGATATGGGTTAGGATTGTCATGAATTTCCAACCCAAATTTTCTAAGTAGATCTTATACTATGAAGTTGGCCTTTGAATCATAATCAACTAGAGCATCCACCTTTGTCTTCTTGACCTAGATATTAGTATTGAAAAGTTTAGTCATCTCCCTATCTTAGTTGAGATGAGGCTACTTAGATTTACCTCATTCTATATTGTAGAATAGACAATAGATAAAATATTCTTCTACTTAGCATCTTTTCTTTTTTATGGTCCATTTTTTACTTTTTATCTTTACTTCCTCAAATCTCTTTGTGTTCTCCATCTTTTTCTCTTTTATCATTTTTTTTCAAAACAAATTTATTTATTAAATTATCTCTATCCTTTTATAAAATTTCTTTATTTTCTTCCTTTTTCCATCCCTTATCATTATTTTTATTTATTTTAAATCAATATACTTAGTTTTAATTTATATATATATATATATATATATATATAATATGCTTATTTGATTATTAATTAATTCATTATTATTTCTAAGTTGTTTTTCCACATTAAATTATGTTTGACTTTTTCTTATAAATAATAGCATTTTTCTTCCATGTAATATCTATTTACTTTTTTTAGTATTATTGATGATGGTTCAAGAGTTTCTATAATGTATTGAAATAAAGAATTAACATATAAAAAAACTTTGAGTGGTTTTAATAGGTAAGAATATGTGTTTCATTTTAAGAGGACATAGGTTTAAATCCATAACAGGTAGACTACGTACTCTTTCAACAGATAAACTCCTTTACGAAAGGAGTCCTTTATCCCACAAACAAAGGGTCTCATACAGATTGACTTATGTTAATATTATATTATTGTTATTATTATAAAATGTTGTTTAATATATGAACAAATAAACTATTTATTAATTACAAAATATAAACCTTTCCTTGTGTTGAAGGTAGTCTTCTAAGTGTCTTCTTCTTTAACTTGTACCTATTAGTAACTTGATTTGAGATCTAACTCAGTGAAGCACATGAAATACTACAATTGATCTAGCAAGTCATTGATCAAGGAAGAGGGTATCGATTCTTGAGGGTAATCTTATTTATAGATTTGTATTTAATACACATTACCCAATTCCCATCCTTCTTGGGCATTATTGTGATAGATGCCCCACAAGGTGAAGTTCTTAGTTGAATTTCTTCTTGCTTCATTGGATTCTACCATTGTTTCTTCACTTTATCTACTTCTAGGATGGACTGTTTGTATAGCCCAATGTTTGGCAATGGGGCTTATTTAGGTAGAAACTATATCTCATGATCCACTTCGCTATTAGGTGGTAACCATTTAGTCTCCTTGAACACTTCTTTGTATTCTTTAAAAAGCTCCTCCAAATGATGTTTTTTTGTCTTCGATGCAACTCCTGGATCACTTCTTTGTATCCCTCCAAAATCTCCTCCAATTTTTTTTTATTCTCTTTGATGCATCCCTATAGAGATTCCTTTACTTTTTGTTCATTCTCCTAGTTGACTCTCTTTTAAGAAGAGTAGTATAAACTTTGTACTTGTCAATTTATTGTCATGGTTAGCACTTACCTAAAATATCTTGGATGTATCTTTGTGTATGTTGATGGTGAAGGAATTATCATCCTTGATCAAGCGCTTTTGGTTTTCTCTCCTTAGGAAAATTTCATATGTCATGCACATGTAGGGGCTTCCAAACATTACACCACAAACATTAAATGGTACTATGTGTACCTCCACTTCACCAATATAGTTTTCACTTATAAAAAAAATTGATCTTATGTTCCTTAGTGACCTTGAGCTTTGCATCCTTATTTACCCATCCCAGTGGATATGGGTTAGGATGGTCATGAACTTCCAACCCAAATTTGATAAATAAATCTTATACTATGAAGTTGGCCTTTGAATCATAATCAACTAGAGCATCCACCTTTGTCTTTTTGACCTAGATATTAGTATTGAAAAGTTTATTCATCTCCCTATCTTAGTTGAGATGAGGCTACTCAGATTTACCTCATTCTATATTGTAGTGTAGACAATATTTTCATTTAAATCTAAGTTGCTCTCTACCTTGTTATGTTAATCTCTCTATCTTGTTATGTTAATCAATAGATAAAATATTCTTCTACTTACCATCTTTTTTTTTCAACCCTTCATCTTTTTTGTTTATGATCCATTTTTTACTTTTTTTTATCTTTACTTCCTCAAATCTCTTTTTGTTATTCATCTTTTCCTCTTTTCTCATTTTTTTCAACAAATTTATTTATCAAATTATCTCTATCCTTTTATAATAAAAAAATTAGTTTCTTCCCTTTTCCATCCCTTATCATTATTTTTATTTATTTTAAATCAATATACTTAGTTTTAATTACTTTTTTTTT
>ML777288.1:658176-673337 GCA_009831015.1 Picea engelmannii | reverse complement strand
TATATATATATATATATATATATATATATATATATATATATATATATATATATATATATATATATATATATAAAGTTTTATTTGTTCGTATCTTTTATCTCTCACATTTCTCATGCTTATTTGATTATTAATTAATTCATTATTATTTCTAAATTGTTTTCTCCACAATTGAGTTAAATTATGTTTGATTTTTTTTTATAAATAATAGCATTTTTCTTCCATATAATATGTATTTTTTTGCTAAGTATCATTGATGATGGTTGAAGAGTTTCTTAAAATGTATTGAAATAAAAAATTAATATATAAAAAATAATATATAATTTTTTTTTGAGTAGGTTTAATAATTAAGAATATGTGTTTCCTTTTAAGAAGGCATAGACTTAAATCCACACATCAATTTGATGTGTGGATTCACTCATGTTAATATTATATTATTGTTGTTATTATTATTATTATTATTATATTATTGTTATTATTATTATTATTATTATTATAAAATATTGTTTAATATATATAAAAAATAAACTATTTATTAATTACAAAATTTACATTAAAAAATATTATTTACCATTTAATATATTAAAATAATTAAAAATTTAATTATCTTATATAGGTGACGTAAGTTAGTGAGTTAATAATTAGACTAATTAAGTAATTTAGTTTCATGTAAGAGTTATTGGGATCAATATTTTAAATTAATTGTGTTGGAAACTTAATCCATTATTAGGATTGTTATTAGGGTTATTGATCAGACCCAAGCAAAGGTAAAGACTATATATTCATACATTATCATATTGATGAATAAAATGCACTTCACGTTTATCTTTATTTGTTTGCCCAACATTGCTATTACATCCATATAGTTCTTAGGGCCTTTGGTAGTTGTCCGTAGCCATTCTCTTGGTGTTTCCTTTACTCCCATGTGTAAAAATGTCTCTCCCCAGTTTTTCACCTCTGATTAATTTTTGCATCGCTTTGCATGCTAGTTTTATCGGGACTTCCTCCCCATTCTAGGGTTTTCATTCGGTACTAGAGGTTTTGAGTTTGCCTTTCGAATTGAAAGAATAAGGTAGAATTTCAGGCATATGGATGGCTTGTCTCTCTGGCGCGCGTCGCGTCCATGTGCAATTTGAGCCACATCCCTGACTGGTTTTTTTTTTTGCGTGTTACACTATTTTTCATGCCCTCCATTCTTCTGATCGAAATCGAAAATAAGAGAAACCCTAATTTTCTCTCTTAATTCTCTTCGGTGTCCCCTCATCTTCCATAGAGCCGAAAACTTGTGTTGGAAAACCTTCTCATACTTTGATTTTGGTTCAGGTGGATTTATCCCAAGTTCTCCCACTGTGTCTCTTAAAAACCAAATAATAGACCAGTTATCGATGAAAGATTTAAAATCCTGGCACCTTGGCATCTACCATTCGTAGACTCCATCTGCTCACTTTCTGGTGCGTATCACTCGTCGTGGGTTCCAGTCTCACTGCGGTCTATTGTAGTTAACCCAAACTTAATTTCAAGATTGACATTGTCACAAGGGAGTTGCTTCTTGTAGAGGAGACGTGGTGTAGAAGATTTCCCAGACCTTATACCTTTCCTTGAACGCCCTCAGATCGGAATACATTGAACACAAACTGCAAAGTGACTAAATATCGACTTTAGCTTGAGCTCAACAAATAACATACAATAGAGAATGTTTAGCAGGTGTACGATGTTTGCACTGTGGAAACCCTAGCAGAGCAGAAAAGGATAGGTTTTAGACATTTATAGCACTCATCTTAACAACTGGTACGTTGGGCAGTGCCAGTTTCTCTCTTGTGCTAAATACAATGGCAACGCTCATCTTCCTTTCTATAGCTTGAGGAATTCCATGTTTGTAGTTATTTTAATTCAGGATTTCGTATTCTCTGCACTTCCTGTGGAAAATACGAAATTGGTCCCATAATGAGTATTCCACAACCTCTTATTCCTCTGTATCTCCCGCTCTTTTTGCAATGCAACTACTCGAAATGAAAATTCGTGGTTTCTTTAGTTGCTTGGTTGTCTTTTCTAGCAATCAATGTTTAACTCACCATCAAGTTCATCATTGTGTTGCATCAATGCCTAGTGATTTGTTCCATCATTCAAGTTTATCAATATCAAATGTTCTATCATTCCATTATTCGCCTCATTACTGACCCATTACCCTATATTACTTGGTTAGCTCTCGATATGATGTGTGTCATCGTTTTTGCATTAACTTGGTGCATTCTAATAGATCAAAACCTTCCACCACATGAATAGATCGATTCAACATGTTAGTTGAAATAATACTTCTGGTTACCATTTGTTCCCTAGAACGAGAACGAGAGAAATATTTTGGAAAGAACATCGAGAAGTTGGTGGTTCTTTGGAGAATGCTAGACAACACATTCAATTTGCACATTAAGAATAGTCGTATACTTGCAAATAGTATTTTTGTAAGGTACTACTATTTTTTGAAATTAATTTGCATTGTAAATGGGTGCATTTTTTTTTATAGAAAATCTGTTGAGTCTACATTTTTTAGTCTGATTGTTAAAGGGTGGATTTACAAGAAACCTTTGACATCAAAAACTATATTTAAATGACTTGAGTTGAGGAGCTTTTAGAGTTACTCAACACTCTAATTCTCTCTTTTCTAGACAATACCATTGAAAAAACCAATTTGCAGATAGTTTTAACATGCTTGTAAATTTCACGAGCCAAAGTAGCATTGTTGCAAACTCATACTTGACTTCTTTACAATGCACTTGAGGGAAAGCATCTTCGACAACATTTTGAACTAGCCCTTTTTCAAAACCCTATTTTCGAAGATGAAGAAGATGATGATGCCTAGTCATACCAATAGCCAGTGTAGGAGCAACTCATTCAAAAAAAATCATATTCAAGTACAGGTGAAGATCAACTTCCTCTTTCCAGGTAGATCATCAAACATTGGGAAGAAATTATAAATAAAAACCACAAAACTGGTATAGGATGTGAAAATGATGTCACCTTTCATAATCCATATTACACCAAACTAATCCAGTTCCAGAGTGTCAGATTGCTATAAGATGGTTCACATTCACCTGCTCTAGTTCAAGAGTAGATTAAAAAATGCTAACATTGTCAGCGAGTTGGCCACATGGAAGATCAGTGTTTTGATCTTCATCCTTGTGAGCATTGTGGATAACACAATCATCCTTCAAATAGATGTTCTAACAACAAGACAACTACAAGAGTTAAGAACCACTATGGGTGGATCCATTCTTGGAGATGGTCATCAATAGCCAGGAAGATATTTCAATCATACAGTAGAATTTAGTTTCGAGTCTTGACGCATATTCTCATCTTGTATGTGATAGGGGGAGCTACATCAACGATTGACATTGAGGCTTAAAGTTTTGAAGTCCCATCAATCAAGCAGTAACAAGCAAGTGTGTCAAGTGAGCTAGTTTGTGGTTTTCCTTAAACGACCACATAGTACAAGAATTATAGCTTTGGCTAGACAACAATTTATGGTCATCTTTAAACTAGCATTTGAGAGAAATTCCAATTAGTAGAAGACATCAACTTCCAACTTCTAGCTAACTTAGGAAAAGTTCTAGGAACCATTGATCCTAGAGCAGGATTCCAGAGTTTGTGGTCATCCTTAAACCACTAGATTGATTGGTGGTCTTCTTTAAACCATTCCCACTAACTAGTAGAAGACATCAACTTCTGCTATACATTTGGTTTATGGTCATAAAAAAACCACCAAATTCAGAGATCACATTTAGCCATCAACAACTGCACACTTCCAGATTTAAGCTTCCCACTTTATATCAACTCTCACCTTGGACTCACATACACCCCTTTGGATTAAGGGGGGGAATGTTCAAAATGCAATCCATTAGGGTTGCTAACTAGACGAAATGTGAATTGAAAGTGTGTACGAAGAGTCATTAGAAGTCCATGAGACCTTGGAATACAAATCCAAAGGTCAAGACTATGTATTTATATATGTATCATATTGATGAATAAAATGCACTTCAAGTTTATCTTTATTTATGTGACCAAAAAATTGTATTTATTACACATACTTCAGTTTATGTCCCTACTAAGTTAGGGGTTGTAATCAACATCAAAGAGTTTACAATGGGTACCATCCATGGAATGTTAAGAAGTGTTTGGGGTTTTAAATTTTTTGTAATTTCTCCACACAAATCCTCCATTAATACAAATACACCAATTGGCATAGTTACAATGGAAAAGAACTATAAGGAAGAATCTTAATAAACATGTATTATCAATCACATCCAAAATATGTGTATAAATTTACTTATAATATCTTAGACTTCAAACAAGAAAATATATATCTTGTAGAAAATAGTATTGTTATTACATTGAAAGGTATTTTTTCAGGGTATACCTTGAGGTTTGAAGAAAATGTATATCTTGTAGAAAATAGTATTGTTATTACATTAAAAGGTATTTTTTTTTTAGGGAAAACCTTGAGAAGATGACAGTCCAAATGATTATAGTTTCCCATCTCTCAACACACCTTAATATTGCATTTGAGAGCACATCTCTCCATATGTCTATCTTCAAATGTCCATCCTTCATCTTCTATGGTCCATTTATCCCAGCATAACCTCCTAGATCCTTCTAGGAGATGTTTGTAAAATGTCACTTGACATATGCATATAGCTTGATCTATCAAAGACATTTCCACATATGGTTTTCATGCAATTCTAAAGAGGATTATGCGAATGTTTATGCATGTGCTTCTTTAATTGATTTTCAAAATTAAGAGAAGGTGAGTTTTATTCCTATTGGTTTATTCAATCTCTTAATTGGGTGATGATCACATCACTAGTGTTCTATTAGAATAAATTTGGTTGTATAGAATAAACCATTGGCTTTATCCATATACATAGAATTAGCATAAATTTATTCTTAAGTGGGCCACATGAGTCTGCTATTCAAATAAATTTTGTTGTATAGAATAAGACATTGGCTTTATCCATATCCATGGAATTAGCATAAATTTATTCTTAAGTGGATCATATGATCACATCACTAGTGTGCTATTAGAATAAATTTTGTTCTCCATCTCCATAGAATTAGCATAAATTTATTCTTGAATAAGTCATATGATGACATCACTAGTGTGCTATTAGAATAAATTTTGTTCTATAGAATAAGCCATTGGCTTTATCCATATCCATAGAATTAGCATAAATTTACCTATAATGCACTTCTTGTAGTATTTATAAATTTGAAGTGGTTTTCTAACAAAACATATTACCACATATTAATTATTTGTAACAGTTTTGGTAACAACTTGTACTCATGTAGAAGAAACATTATAACTCTAAATTGTGATAAGGGGATTAAGGAAAGAGGAAAACAATTTACATTTTTTAATGAAGGACATGCTTACATGTGAAGTTTCAATCTTGTTAGTCCCTGCCCTTCGGGCTGCAGTGACTATTAGTAAATGGTTTTTAGCTAGTCTATTAGTTATGCACTCAGACCAAAGCAGCACGAACCATTTTAAACCAAATTTTTGAAAGTTTTATGTAATTTCCAAACTCAAATTTGATTTTTTATCACAAGTTTTCAATTTGGGGTCTTATTTGGCCTCTTCCCGAGGCATAGGGAGAAGATATGTAAAGTTTTTCATTTGAAACTTATGAAATGATGGATACATTAAGATATACATATCTGCAGGTGAACTAATGTTATCTCCAGAGATAACATTAGTTAGTTAAAATTTAATGTTTTCACTTCCCTTCTTCATTAAGGTGAGGTTCTTCATTATGGTTACATTCCCAACAGAGGAGGTTGAGAACCATGGAAGATTCGTGTCACTCAATGGTGGTGAGTCTAATGATCTGAGTATCTATGCACATCCCTTCATCTAAGTATCCCTTCATCCAGTCGAGTCCATTCCATAACGACTCTCTTCATCTGTGTATCCCTTCATCCAGTCGAGTCCATTCCATTGACTGCGCATCCCTTCATCTGAGTATGCCTTCATCCAGTCGAGTCCATTCCATCAATGACTCCCTTCATTTGTGTATACATTCATACAGTCGAGTCCATTCCATCAACTGCGCATCCCTTCATCTAACTAGTCGAGTCCATTCCTTCCCAACATATTGTAAAATTGATTCAACTTTCCAATCCCTGGTAAAGGCCTAGGTGGAACCGCCTTCTTCTTTAATCTGCAAAATAACAACAATAGGTCGGGTTTTCACTACAACTTTGCGGTAATCTGCAACAATTTTTGAAGGTCTTAGAGTCAAAATTCGAAAGAATCCATGGTCAGAAAATGCAATTCTAAAGCAACAATTATTGGGAATTCCAACTTCTCTTCTTCTTTTGAAGGAATGAAGGAGCTAAGGATCTCTCACACAGCTTGGAAAATATGCACATGTTTAATAAGGGTATGGCCACTAACACTCGTGCAGTCATGGCTTCCATTGTCAAGATTTACAATGATGCATTCAAGAATATAAATACATTGGTGGACGTGGTAGGAGGAACACGCATTGCCTTATCCATGATTTTCAAACAACACCCTCACATCCACGGCATCAATATTGATCTCCCACATGTAATGTTTGGTGTCCCTCCTTTACTAGGTAACCTCTACATATCTCGCATGTTAAATTATTTTGTCATAGGCATGGATTACCTATTCAGAAAATCACTCGAAGTCGGTCTTGTTAGTATTGGGCGTTTGAATTGCAGGAGTGGAGCACGTGGGCAGGAATATGTTCAAGCATATACCTCATGCGGATGCAATATTTATGAAGGTACTCCCTCTCTGTTTCCTTTAATCGGTTCAGCTGCTGCTGACGTTTATGTATTGTAATATCTTTTTTATTAATTGTTGTGAACGGAATGGAAATGGGTTTTTCATGATTGGAACAATGAGGATTGCGTGAGAATTTTAAGAAATGCCATGAGGCTATGCCAACCAATGGAAACCACATGCATTCTACTGCTAAAGCTAAGGAAGGTTGTCAAATACTAAATGAGAAGGAGAAGGTGAGTTAGATGTACATCAAGGTCCTGCAATGCCATGCCCACCACCATGTGCACATGACCATGTAATATTCTTTATTACTCTCAATTTATAACTTATGAAGAATGATGAACAAGATTTCTCACATAAACATTCCACCCTGCTATTGTGGTTGAGAGTTACCAGAAGATATTATATTTACAATCTTATTTACAAATAAAACACTAGTCGTTAAATTTACAGTCTTTTTTTTTACAATCATACCTGGAAAAAAAAACCTAACTGTCCCAATATTCTTCAATCTGCTAATTAGAGTGAGGATTAAGAGGATATTAGAGATGATATGGTTGTATGATAGACTTCTCCCACCTAGAAGAATCAGTTGTGCCCGCATATTAAGCAATACACTTACCTTCCATCCATATATGTGGTCTAGCGAGTCAATGCTAGAAAGACTTGATTCTATGGCAGCCAGTCATAATTAATCCTACGTCAGTCGTCTTAGATACATAATATCTAGGTATCTAATCCGTAGTTATATACGTAATATGATGTTCTAATGAAGGGTAGGCTCTTTGGTTTCGGTGTTGTCAGGATGCCCTGCTACTATCATATCACACATATAGGTTTGGCGGAAAGAGAGAACCACATATACCTCCCTCTCCCAACAAGCAGACGAGCGAGCGCTCATCACAGGGTTTACACATGGGATTCGATCTCTCCCATCAAAGTTTAGTTGAGAACCCTGGCTTAGAACTTGCAGTTTTTTCAGCAGATTGCATTCAATGGATTACAAAGGTCGTTGTGTGTCGACTTAAATAAAACAAGTGTTGAGGTTTTGTGATTTACAAAGAACACATCCTGATTTTTATTGTCCTTCTTGCCACGCTATTATTAAACTTCTCTATTTATCATTTGCATTCCCAATTTTCTTTACTGCATCAGGGTTAACACCCCAAGAACAAGCACATATTTTGTTGACCCTTTTCCAATCACAAAGGCACATAATCCCAATCACTCAAATTAAAAAAATTATCTACATGGCAGACATGTTCAATTACTAGTCTCCATTAAAACTATATCTACACTCTCACAATATTTTCTTAATGGACTTATCATTTGAATTCATCGACATTTTAGCCACACTATCTATTACGATTTGTGTAATTAAAGTTATTAATAATAATGACTTGACTGCAGCGAGCATATTAGGATGATCAATTCTTTACATATAATACAGTGACCTAAAATAGTTTTACAATGTTTCTTTCCACGCCTTTATCACTCGACGGGCTTCGCAATGTGTGTAGAAATCATTTTTCCAAACGTAGATATATCATTCTCATTCCCCATTACACAAAAATAAACTTTTCTATATCAATATGGAAATAACCCATTTGCTACATGGGCTATTTTCCGCGTCCCATTATAAAAAGAGAGCATCATAACATAAATTCCGCTCTATGGCTCACATGGATCTTTGCTTGTATGCCTTCTAATGCCACATCCCAACACTTCTCCTCTACACGTCATCCTGAATATATCTCCGTTTCGCTTTTTTCATATATTTAATTTACTTGTCATCCAGTGCTTTATTATTTTTTTTATTGTTTTTGTTCATCTGTAAATATGAGTGTTCATTCTTGCTTCTTGCTTCAGTTAACAAGGCAGATTGCAGGAACAATGCAGATCGACATGAAAAGTAATTTTCCAAACCCATCTATGTTCTATTTTTCTTTTCTTATTATGTTGGTCATGCTGCCAAACCCCGCTTTTGGGTGTGTGCCAATGTATCTAACAAATAAGTTGGGAAATCTTGCAATGAGATGATCTCAATTACATAAGGCACATGAGGAAGTCATCTGAACACAATCTGTTTATTGTTGCGGATATGTAACTCATAATAATAACCAATGGATTGCAAGAAGGGATCCGGGGGGGTTGAAGATTCAGAATGCTTGGTTTCAAAGACTTCGATGAAATTATAACCCCCCCAAAAAAAAACACTAAAACACAAGTATATCCCTCTCTGACTCCAATCTAAAATGGCAGGAATATTATTTGAAATATATATTAAAAGGAATCTACATTTAATCACCAGTATTTCATTTCCCTTTACGCTTCACTTCAATCCATTTCAGGAAAATAAATTTATTACATTCATTCAAAGTGAAATGTAAAATCGTATGTTCATAACTATTATGCTATATGCTTTAAACAATATGTGGGTTGACTATATAATAGAGTGCAACACATTAAACTACTCTCTTAGGCAAGTGAAGACTTATACTCTATCCCGAAATAATTATATGCTTTGTTATGACAAGCCTATCCTATATGCTTTAAACAATATGCATGAGAAGCATAAGCGATAGAGGCATATGCCAATTATGGACTAGAACTCTACAATGTAGAATTGCCTCTGTGACGCGTGCACTTATACAAAATATCCATGAGTTGCTTCTCTTTATATACAATTCTAGTACTTATACAAAATATCCATGGATTGCTTCTTTTTATATACGATTCTATTGAACTTGGCACGGACTTGTTGCTCTGCAACTCCCCTTGTTAATAATACTTTCCTTTTTATTTTCATTTTGCATTCAATTTGAATGACATGTTTGTTACAAAGTTCCAACCTTATTATTGAAATAAGGTTTATTGTGTGAGGCTTTTATTTGGAAAAATTTTGAAAATATATATTTTCAGAAATCTTTTAATAATCATATCGTTTATGAGAATTCTCAATATTCCAAACTCGAATTTCCCAGTTATCAACATTATGAATTTTGCATTCAATTTGAATGACATGTTTGTTACAAAGTTCCAACCTTATTATTGAAATAAGGTTTATTGTGTTTTTATTTGGAAATTTTTTGAAAATATATATTTTTAGAAATCTTTTAATAATCATATCGTTTATGAGAATTCTCAATATTCCAAACTTGAATTTCCCATATGTGATATGGTTGTAGTTGTCAGCGTTATGAATGCCACATTATTAATTCAAAAGCTTGGACAAAGGTATGCCACATTATTAATTCCAAAGCCTGGACAAAGGTAAATTGTTTTTTTTCTAAGATTACGTATTATAAAGGGAAATTACAAATTTGGAAATGGTGGAAAATTGCAATGTTGTAATTTTTTTTTTATGTTTTTTAACCAGAAGTATTTTATAAATAATTTGGTAAATGATGTAAAAATAAAATAATTTGGTAAATGATGTAAAAAATATGAGTAAATTTTTAAAGGAGTTTGTATTTATTATTAAAATCTAAAAACAATATCATTTATGTGAAATTCTTTTGATTTGGATTGGATCTTTATATATTATTTTTCATCTATATTGATCTTTTTAGAGTGAAAAAAATTGGAGGAATAATTTTGAAAGGCCATTTTGAGGTATCAAATGACATTTTTTGGGATTAAAACTTTCCTTGCATAGCATAGACCTCGTGACAATATTCTATACATTGAAGCCTTTCCAATGGTGCAAAAATCACATCAATCAGTGCTCGTATGATAAAGTTGTCTCCCAGAAGTTTCCCTACCATGTTGACCACCATGGTACGAGAAGATGCCATGTCAGCCCCCATTGCTCATGCATGTGGGGCTATCCATGTATGTAATTTCAAGTATATTGTAGAAGTTCCAAACCCCTATCACAATTGAGGGTTGAGGAAGTAAAAAACCTACCCATAAATTTCTATTACGATGTGTTTAATATCGGGCCACTAAGAGGAGAAGGGATTCAATTATATATTATTGTATTTTGTTCCATAAATGAGAAGAGAAATAGGGAGTGGGAAATTAGAGAGCATAATATATTGGGTTAAGGTTTTGTAGCAACCTAATAGGACATAGGCCATCTCAGGTAAATCCATAGAAAATCCCTTCTCCATTGTAATTACATTATTTCCATACTAGAGAAAAGAGAGGAGAGAAGACTCACCTTTTAGTTGGGTTTTCTCTCATAAGGTGTTTTTAGAGAAAATATTTTTGTCATTTTGTGGATGATGTGTGATTGTGTTTTATTATTCTATATTTTCCGTATTTTATCTATTTCATGCATAAGAAGAAAATCAATAACTAAATATTCTGGAAATCTAAAAAAATCTAACCTTCATAAATAGATTTAAGTTTCATTTATCAAATATGTTGTGAGAAATTACAAATAATCTTTTAAAACGTATTATATAAATGTTTTGATAAATGACGTTAACACTGTGAATAAATTTTCCAAGAAGCTTTTATCTATTACCAAGAAAGAAAAACATTTACGAGATTGGTTTGGTGTGTTATACTATAGCTCCTTAGTGGCATGAGTAAAAAGAAAACTTCCCTTGTTAACTATATAAGGTTGAATATCACTTCAAGTGGAGTATATATTTAAAGTACTTATTTAAATCTTTATTCAATTATCAATTTAAGTGGAGTGGAATATATTTTTAAAGTGTTTATTTAAATATAAATTTAAGTGAAATATGTGTATTTAAAGTGATTATTTAACTTTCTATTTAGTGATTTATGTGTCACTCAATAAATGATTTATGTGTCACTCAATAAATGAATACTAAAAAGTCAATTTCTCATTTTGTAAATAATAGCATATCCCAACTATCTAGAATTTGTATTCCCGAGTTATGAAAAAAGTATATTAAAACTTTTGACATTATTGTTTCTTTTATAATTTTAAGTATTTCATGGTTAAATTTGTAGTACATTATAATAAATAAGGTGTTGTTTAATTTTTTGACGAAATGGTTTTTTTCGCTTGAATTTAGTGACACAAATTTGTATGAAATCACTATTTTTTGTTGTTTCAAAATTTTTTTGAATGCAAAAATGGATTCAACATACTGAAAAATTTATGAGGTACTCAGATTATACAGAAATAATTAGTCAAATATGTGGATCTATGAATTTTTCGTCAGATTTTGGAAAAATGTCCCCAAAAATTATCACTAAAAAATAATCATTTAGTAGAACGTTTAGACTACAGCTAATAAATAATATGAATTATAATCATTAGTTTAAAGGGTGAGATCACATGGCGCATACACTTTTAACATTTACCGGTTGTATCTATGGCCTAACAACTATTAAAGATAATAAAGTAACAATCATAAAATATTGCTTTTATTTTCCTCTAAATAGATTGTTATTAAATTTAGATTGTTATTAAATTGGTATATTATTTACAAACTTTTATTGGAGATAACAACAATTTTATTAACATTTAGTGGTTATATCTATGTCCTAACTACTATTGAATATGATGAAGTAACAATCATCAAGTATTGCTTTTGTTTTCCTCTAAATTGATTGTTATTAAATTGGTATATTGTTTACAAACTTTTATTGGAGATAACAACAATTTTCTTGTGGTGTTGAGGGATCTAATAAGCTCTCTTTTTCTATGAAAATTAATTTATTTATGGTAGAATATTTTTTTTCTAATCATATTGTGAATCTTTTTACTTTCACTCTTTGTTGGGTGTATTATTATCTACTAAAATATTGTTGAAATTATGCCCTTGTGGAGCAGATGTGCACACTGAGTAAAGTATGATAAAGTTCCCTAGTGACAATGAGACGTCACTCTAGAGGATGTCTTGGAATGCACCATTATGGCAAAGAAAACCATTAAAATTTGATGGTAGAGTTTATGGTTACATGGATGGTGACATTGAGTTGACTTTTGTGGCGACATAAACCTACACTTCTTGTAGCATGTCTCTAGCAGAGTATGAGTGCCCCACTTGAATGGATAGGAAGCAACCATTATTGCATGGATGGTAGTTCCATGATACTTTAAAGTAACTAGATCGCCATTAGAATTTTTTTATTATGGTAAATTTAAACTCATGATTTGTTATGTCTATACTCTAATGCATAATGGGGCATTGTGAGGGAATAAGATAAAGGGAAACTTGAATCGACCAAAATAAATAAATTGAGATATCAATATTGGGTTATGTGCTCTCGATTAGTTGATGTGGAAATGATATATATCCTTATTAGTATTTGTATGTGAGAATCGATGCCAAGTATTTTGTCGATGGTTACATTCCATGTACTCAATATTCAATGTTACTAGATATGAAGAGTGGAAATCCCAAGTGTGGTGTATTGAAAGCCTTGTTAGGTAGCTATAAGAAAATGCATTCTTCTTCCATGGTTAACTCTCATCTTGTCACGTAAAAAACCCATATCTATCCTCCTATGTTACACGCACTACATTGCAATATGCATCCTCCTATGTTACACGCACTACATTGCAAGGATGTTGCATACTTTTTCTCTATGCAAATTACAATGTATCATATTGGAAAATGACACATGGTTGGGAGTGTAGTGTATTTGTAGTGGTAAAATTCAAAGTGGATGGGAATGTGGTGTATTTGGTTTGTTCTAGAAGAAGATGAAGTCAATAAATAGTTGTAATAGTTGTCGGAGAGAGGAGTAATTTGACCAAGCACCTCAACCTGTGGGTCACCTACCATCATAGTACCCAAGAAGGATGAGACTTGGAAAATGTATATCAACTATAAAACTTTGAACAATATCACACTCAAAAATAGGTACCCTCTGCCCCATGTTGATTATTTTTTAGATCAATTGTAGCATGCTAAGTACTTCACCAAGTTGAATCTCAAATCGAGATATCTCCAAGTACGTGTTAAAGAAGAAAATACCTAGAATACCAACTTCAAGACAAGGCAAGGTCTGTATGAATGATTGGTCATGTTGTTTGATATATGTAATGCACTAGCTACATTTATGTGATTGATGAATGATGTATTGCACCCCTATTTATATTCATGTGTAATAGTGTATTTGGATGACATATAATTGGTTTATAGCTCTAACTCGGAAGATAACATCTCACATATCATGTAGGTGTTAGAGAACCTGAAAAAGCATCAATTGTCGACTCACCTTAAGAAATGTGATTTTTCTTAGCAGTGATTGGCGTATTTGGGGTATGTGATTGGTGGAGGGGAACTCAAAAGAGATCATGTGAATACGGAGGCCATCCTCAAGTGGTCAATTCCTACTAATGAAATTGGATTTAAGAGATTTTTTGGGACAACGCAATACCTATGGAAGTTCATAACAACTTTTTCAGTAGTGGCTACACCACTCCATGCCATAATAGTGAGCGATAAGAGTTTCTAGTGGGGAAAGAATCAAAATAAATCTATTTTATTAGATGAAAAATATATCATTCAAGAACCAATTATTGTATTCCCTAACTTGTAGAATCCTTTCAAAGTGGATACAAATACAAGTGGATGTGTTATGGGAGTAGCCTTGATACAGGAAGGTAAGCTCGTATGCTATCATTTTGAAATATTTTGTGGGGGAGTCTTAAACTACCCTTTGTATGATAATGAGAGCTATGCCTTGGTTCAAGCTATTAATAAGTGGAAACACTATTTTATGGGTGAGGAAACAATTACCCATACTAATCAATAACCACCACAGTAGTTTTAGGCCCCAAGTAAGATTCAACAAAATAGACACTACAAATGGATTGGTTTTTTGAGACGAACAAAGTTCGCTCACACAAGAATTATCCAAAATACTTGGAATATAACAAAGTAATCCATATAGGACTGTAAACAATAAATGAATGATAAGATATAAGATATAATGAGATGATTACAATTGAGAAATGAGGGCTTGTTTATATACCCACGCAGGGGTTCCCTTTACCAATAGTCATGTCCTTTGAAACATGACCTTTCATTATTAACAATTATCATTTATTAACTATTATTATGTTATGAATATCAATTTATGTATATTTTATGTTCATAACATTGTCTTCCCCTTAAAAATGCTTTGTCCTCAAAGCATAATCACCAGAAGGCGTCCCTTTGAATTTTTGTTCTGGCACACGATGTCTTCTCAAATCTTCTGTGCGTGTAGTTGCGACTCTCGACGAAACATGATGATATAACCTTCGAACTCCCAAACTAATGTGTTGCATATTTTGGGGAGTGATCCATCCCAAATCTACTTTCATTGGAAGTGTTTGATGATTGATTGTTCCAAGTTGTTGATTTTGTCTTCGTTCTTTTTCAGTGTGGTATTTTATTTGTTGGTAAGAAGAACATTGTTTATTTTCCTCTTT
>ML777288.1:630730-652279 GCA_009831015.1 Picea engelmannii | reverse complement strand
TGACACATATACATAGTATATAGAAAGATTTACCCAAAAAACCCTTAACCAATAAATCCAACAAACTTGGAGCTACAATTCTTTCTCATTGTACTAACCAAAGTAATAGAATATATAATCAATTTTCAACATCATTCAACCATAATATGCCAAGCAGTATTAAATTACAATGGGTATACAAATATGCATTGAAACCACCCAAAACGCATAAATAGACCTCATGCTCCACAAAATCTTGTTGGGGTGCACAACACATCTGAGAAATATCATGAAGGGGTTAGAGATGAAAGAAAAATAAAGCAAGAGACAAATTATAAAGCACAAATGCGAGAAAAGAAACTTAATGAAGTTGGAAAGATTCTTAATGAGATATTTTACAAGAGGAAAGGAAAAATGTGGTATAAAGAGTATTTGGTACATCGGAAAGGTAAGAATATTAAATATGTGACATGGATTTCAAAGATCAAACTTAGCCAACTCAGGAAACCATTGACAAGTGCTTCTTCATTACGAATTCTATGAATAGAATTTTCATTATTAATTTACAAAGGAAGTGTAATCAAAGGGACTCTCTAGTTCATGGGTGATCTTGCACAACAACCCAAACACTAGAAAATTATGTTCTTCCTTTCACTTTCTAGTTTGTTTGCATTGTGAGTTGGTTTCCTCGATCTAGATTTATTTTTGTTTTAATCCCTTCATACTTAAGTTGGTTCCTATATATCATGTGAATGAATATGGAGGGACAAAGAAAGAGTTAGATTGATTTGAGGATGGTTTCCACATGCCTCTTTGTAGAACCCACCTTCTCTAGAAAAATCTTTGTTCATGTGCTTAATATATGTAATGTTTCCCTAAAATACCAAAAAAAAAAAAAAAACTTCTTTTTCTTTTAAGGACATTAAACTTAATTACTTCGTAATAACCCTATCAAACCTTCCTTGTTACTTAGTAAAGTGAATTAACAGACTTTACCTAAACATCACCACAAGGGGGTGGATGACTTTGAATTCATCACAAAGATCTATTTGCAAATTATTTAGGTGTTCGTATTTACCTTCATATAGACTATATTTCCGGCCTCCACAAAACCATTTATATATATATATATATATATATATATATATATATATATTGCCATAATATAGTCTAATCTTCTAACCTCACCAAACTATTTATGTACAAAGGTATCCCACCATAACTTATATTCCCGATCACACCAGTAAGGCATACTATGGGTATCCACGTATGATCATCTTTAAATTCTGAGGTGATAGATCGATTTCCTCGGAAGTGGACACAGACACTGAATAAATGAATTTCGATTTGTGTGACATCCTTCTCGTGCGAGCGTTGTGATCTATAAGGTGGTTTCTAAAGATTATTTATACTTGTTAATTAATTATACCTAACAGTCGTTCTCATTCGGACCAACTCTGGCATATGGTTTCCTTTCCTTAACCGATTCGATGACCATAAGGAAACCCTAACCAAAAATGAAGGTAAGGATTAAAATGAAATTCCAGACTCTCTGTCATCACGATTACTCCGTGGATATGAGGCGGGTTATCTTGGATATGATCGTAGTGGAGTAATGGCCTTTGTCCAATAAAATTAAGGTATTTTGAATGCATTCCTTTGGCATTATCGTGTGTTTTATATTGCACCACTGAAAATTCACCACTTTTCCCTAACCACAGCGCTCAGGTACCGACCCTCCTTAATCAACATTTAGACTAGCCGACTGTTACCCAAATACTACTATTCCATTTTTTTATATTGGCTCTATGTGTGTTTCTGCGACAGTGTTCTAGGATACTCTGGTTATCAATCCTTTCTCGGTGTATCTCCAATGCTTATAATGGTGACTCGTTCTGGTGGGAACACGTTTGACGGACCACTACCATTGGAATTCGCTTTAAGAAAGGTAAGCAATTCTGGTTGATAGTTCTGGGGCCCTCTATATTATAATAAATTTCTGAGTAAGGATGGTAGTTCTTACCTGAAACCCTTCGAGGTTAAAGTTGCTTCGGCGTTACATAGTTTGGATTTTATATTGACTCTATATTACATGCGTCCCTTTTGGGTTACCTTTCTTAGGTATTCTAGACTCCATGATCATAGGAAGGCTGCTTACCTTATGCCGCTCCGAGACTGAGAGTCTTTCCTTTAGTTACAGTTGTAGTCACATTTACGTAGAACGAAACCGTATACCCTTGTAGGGGTTTCGATCTCCTCGGGAAGGATCTCCAAGGGAAGGATCTCCCAAGTGATCAAGATTCTATCTACGAACTTCATTTAGTTTTGTTTTCAGATTGAAGTAAAGAAATTAGTTAGAACTCCTTGCTCTGTGGTAAAGAGGGGCAACCTTATCTGTCATGTTTTAATAATTCATAGTAATTATTAGTTGCTCTTATTTAGCATATGATTATTCACCATTTCTTTGAAGCATGAAAGATTCTATATTGTTTGCTACAATCTAAAGATGGGGCCTCTGTCTAACTGCGAGGTACCCATCAGGCGACTCTTAACCCTCTCCACCCTTTCGAGTCTATGGTGCCCTTTCCATGGATACGAGGAGGAGGGACAGAGTCTACTTCTGACGTCCATCATCTAAGTATATTCTGAAAGTTCACTTATGTAATAAGTTTGTTTCCCTTACAGTGATTTTATTTTGTTAATCGCTGCTAATAAAATCTTCTCAGTTTTTCTATAGGATTTGGACACCTTCGTTATTCTTGGAATCCAGGATTTCTCTTTAAGCAAGAGGTATTCGGGTTCCTGTTACCGTTCTCTTCCACAAAAGTAGTATCTCAAGTCTATCGAATGAGATAAATTAGTTCTAGTATACGGTTGTTGTGGGAAGAAAAGTATCAGTTTCCTACTCGTCTGGCTATTTCTACAATTCCTTCTTCTTAAAGGGACTTAAATGGTCAAATCCCTTACTGTGGCACTATTGCTATATTTACCACTTCAATGTAATTATTTCTATATGTCTGATATATTTGTATTCAAGACTTTGTATTTGGCATTAAGATGTATTCATGTACTGAAATTTTCTCCACATTTATTCTCGGAATTAAATATGATGTTACATACTAAATTTGGTCCATCTTACTCTGGTTATTCCTGTAGTTGTAAAATTTACAACCTTATTTATATGCATACGCAACTTGTACGTCTCTGGATTATTAGTCCCTTACAGAACCTTTTATTTCTACATCATCTTATACCAAAACATACGAGAATGTTGATAAGTACCCAAATTCTGTGCAGACTTGATCAAATGGTAAATTCGTAAAGGGAATAGGAAATTACGAAATCAATAGTTCTCATGTAATTAGCATCTGATCTGTGTGGGATAAGTCTATAGAATTTTGCTGTTAATAAAATGCATAATGTTCTATTTCCAACTGTAATATATATATATATATATATATGCAATTATGAATTTATATTTCTATATATATGTATATACGAATTTTAAATTTCCATCATACATAACCTTTATTCGAATTCTAGCTTAATAGATACATGAATGAATTCCCACTTATTACCATGGTTCTGTATAAAGTTACCTACATGCGCATAAGAAGACTTATATATATCTATGTGATCCGATCCCATTCACATTTCGCTTGTAGCTACCTTTCTCAGTAAATACGATTATAAGGTGAGGCTTATTCTATAGTTTTTATCTCATCATATCAGGAATCAAATCTACATAGCCAACATATATTTCCAGCTAGTATACCCAAATGAAAACAACATTCATCCAGAATTAATCTAGAAGTTTCTTTTTGATCAGATATTGAGTTCAGCAACAATCAACCAGATTTTATCCATAACAATACCCCTAACCAGAATTTACAAATGCATTCTATCAGATATCCAACTATATAACATTCATCTAGAGAAGGGACAAAATAACATATCTGAAATAATAGGCTGAAAGACAAAGGGAACAACCACGTTCCTCCCAACCGTAGAACAGGGCAACCCAGTCACTTGTCTTGTTCACCCCCTAGCCCGACCATGAATCCGTGAGGGCTAACTTGGAACTCCGCCTCAACAATATCGTTCAACCTCATAAATCTTCTCCTTGCCTCACACTAGTATCCATAGTATCCTTTCCCAACATACTAGGCAGCGGGCGTCTTTTCCCTCATGGGAATTTTCGCAGCTTTCCAAATCCCTAATTTCCAGGGGCTGCCAATGGCCAAATTCCTGACTTTCCATTTGTAACAATCAACCCTGAGGTAGTTCCAACATGTTCCCCACTCATGGAGTCATGGTCAGTTAATTTTTAACGTGGTTGTTCCATTTGTCCTCCTACAATAAATATAAAATATTTTGTTTCATACAAGTGTCAAAGTCAAGTAGTTAGTTGAGCCAGATCATATCTGTGCCCAACACCCATAACCATTAATTAACCAAATTTCGAAATTCATAATTTCCATAAATGGCAAAAATTTTCCAAATTCAAATTTGCCAAAAATGGAATAATTTTTCCTAAGAAATTTCAAATTCAAAAATAATTTATTTTTGGGAATGTCACAATATACACCTATTGAAATACACTAAACATATTAATGTGATTTTTCTTTTAACCAACCATTGCATAAGGTCATATTAATATTACTTATTATACATTATTATTAAAAACTATTTCTTTTGATAATTAACTCACATGTATAATTATATTAATATATAATAATAAAAATAAAACAAATATTGATATATTTTATTATATATTTGCATAACAATACACTCATCTCTATCCACCTAGAAATGCATAACCATATAATACTATTTCCCTTCCTATCCATATTTTCCCAGTCTTCATTTTGTATATTCGCAGGTTTGTTTCTAGACAAAAAAAAAACCCACTAATTGTTATCCACAAGAAGATATTCAATATTAAGCCCCCATAACACACATCTTTTACCATTAAACTTTTATATATCTATCCTTCAACTACTTTTCATTTTCCTTCACATAATATTCACTTGCTGATGTAGAGTTTCCACTTTAGAATATGTTTATTTCCAACCTTAGATACCATTGTTCTTCAAATAATGAGCTAAACCCTAGTAAAAAAAGAAACCCCGTAAATCCAATAAATTGGCTCTCATATCAAATAAAGAGTCTTATCAACCTAATAAACAAAGAAAATGATAAAATAAACAAAAAAAAAACAACTTTTAACTGGGAAAACCAACAAACTCAAATCCACACTTCTTTCTCATTATATTAACAAAATTAATTCACAATACAATATATAATACATTATGTAGCATCATTCTTCCCTAATCCACCAAGATGTATTATATTATAAATGATATCAAACTATGTGATCAAACCACCCAAAACTCATAAATACATTATAGGCCCCACATAAACGCATCAAATGCATAGTTTATACTTGAAATGAATATAACACATCCAAAAAAATATCGTAAAGGGTTGGAGATGAAAATGAAATTAAAAAAAAGTCAGAAATTTGAAAGAACAAATTCCAAAAAGAAGAAAAAGAAAAAAAAAAAAAACCTTGATGAAATTGTATTGAGTATTTTCCATGGATTTAAAAAAACAAACATAGTCAACTTAGGTAGCCATTAAGAGATTCATCACCAATTCTATGAATAGAATTTTCACCTTTTATTTACAAAGGAAAACAAATGTGAGAGACCCACTAGTTCATGGGTGATCTTGCACAACAACCAAAATACTAACAAATTGAATTCTTCCTTTCAATTTCCAATTTCTTTGCATTGTGGATTGATTTTCCGAGTCTAGATTTCTTCTTCTTTAATTCTCTCATACTTCAGTTGGTCCCCCTATATCACATGAACAAATACATAAGAATGAAGCAATAGTCATGGATCACTTTGAGGATCGGTTCCACATGGATCTTTGAAAGTTCCACATTCTATAGTAAAAACATCATTAATGCACTTAATATATGCCTATCATATACACTAGACACAATAATGTGTTTTTACTACTAATTGATACCACATGCATACTGTCATATTAATATTACTTATTATATATTATCATTAAAAATATTTCACATGATGATTAATTTATGGTTGATTTTCTTGCAAAATTATATTATTTTATAATAATAATATAAACAATATTGGTATGGTTTATAATATGTTTAATGATATCTATTTGTAAGATAGTATTTTTTTCCCTCTTATCCATATTTTTTTAATCTTTATTTTCCATGCGTATGGCTTTGTTTCTAGACACGACAACCCACTAATATCTATCCACAAGAGCATCTTCCATCTTAATCTTTCTTAAGTCAACCTGTTTTAAGTTAAATTATTCTATCTCTATTCGCAAACTACTCTCCATTTTCCTTAAGAGTTAACTCACAATTCACCTGAATAGAGCTCTACCCAAGAACAGATTTGTTGCCAATCCATGATATCCTTTCTCTTCAAATAATAAGCTCAAACTTAGCAACAAAAGCATCTTGTAAATCCCATAGCTCGTCTTTGATACTAAATAAGGACTTTGATAAACCTAATTAAGAAATACATTGCTAACATAATCTTTAAATAAATAAATAAAAACATTGGCACATATACACAATATACATAGATTTATCCTAGAAACCCTTAACCAAGAAAACCAACAAACTCATAGCCACAACACATTCTCATTGTATTAACAAACACAATTTACAATACAATATATTTAAACATTTTGCAAAATTATTCAACCATCATCCACCAAATAATATTATATTACAATGGGTATAAAACTATGCACTAAAACCAACCAAAACCCATAAATACACCGCATACACAAGAAAACTTGTTGGGGTGCACAATGTATACTTGTAAAGAATACAACACTTCCAACAAATATCGTGGAGGGGTTGGAGATGAAAACCAAGTCAAGCAAGTTACATATTGAAAAGCACAAATTCCAAAAAGGAACTCGATGAAGTTGCATATATTCTTAATGAGAGATTTTACAAGAGGAAAAGGAAAACTAGATATAAGGAGTATTTAGTTCATTGGAAAGGTAAATATATTGAACATGTGACATGGATATCAAACAATGAACTTGTGTCCATTAACAAGAGATTCATCACCAATTATGTGAAAAAAAATATCATTGTTTATTTATAAAGGACGTGTAATGCAAGGGTCTCCCAAGATGATAGGTGATCATACAGACCAATCAAAGTACTAACAAAATAAGTTCTTCCTTTCATTTTCTATCTTGTTTGAATGTGAATTGGCTTCCTCAATTTAGATGTATTTTTGTTTTAATTCCCTTGTACTTGAACCGGTCCCTCTACATCTCATGAACGAATATGCAGGGATGAAGCAAGAGACACATATTGATATGAAGATGGCTACCACATGTGTAATACCCCAAGGTTGAGACATACATTTTAAATAATGAATTGTAAACATGTTTCATAGGCTGGTGAGACAAGTAATGATAATCTAGGAGGCTTATATGATAGTTAGACCAGAGAGCCTAGGATGCTAAGGCAAGGAGCCTGTTTTGTATATGTAAATATTTAAAATCATTAATATAAAAACATCACTGCGTCTAGACCGACCACGATGAAAGAGTATGGGAGACTAGGATCCACTAGACTGGGTAAGGGAGGGGCCTGAGAGGCTAGAAAAAGGGGCTAAGCTTAAGAGCTTAAATATCAGAAAATAATATATATTATTATTCCAAATGTTGTGAGGAGGATATGAATTTATCCTAAGTTTCTTTGGGGGGGAACGACTTCCAAATGGAGAGGAAAGCGCTTCATGAGTGTCATGTGTCATCTCAGGAACATGAAAATATATGTGGAGATTTTGAATGTTTTGGGGATCTGTTTTCCATTCCTTCCACTCACGCATGCATCGAGAAGACAAACAGTAAAATCTGGAATGCCTTGTCAAACCCTCGACCATCCTAAACCTCTGCAACGAGCCCAGACTGATATCTTTGTTGAACATGTACCTTCCAGGTTGCATGTGTTTCATTCTGCCATTACCATTCCCCACATCCAGTTTTTTTTGTTGCCATCACCCTTGCCTGTGTGTTGGGGAGATGGATTGAAGAAGAGGGTTGTCAGGCCCGAGGATTGAATAAGAAGGTTGTGAGGCCTATGAGAAACACTCTCCAGGTAAGAGATTTTTTTGAGGAAGTGAGTTCTCTTGGAGGGAGTCGAGTAGCAGCTACAGAACTCTGAGAATTCTTGTCTGACATGTTGCTGAAGCCATGGAAGGGAGGTGGAGTAGTTGATGGACTATGTGGGAATGAAGGTGTATACTCTTGGGGTGAGACAGGCATGTGGGGAATGAGAGTCTATGAGTGGTGGGCATAAGTGGCTCCTTGGAGGAAATCCTTCCTATAGATTGTTTCAACTTCCTATTGTCCTTGCCTAGCCTAGGAATCCCTTGCTCGATAGAGTTTAGTCCTAGCTCGGGGGTGACCCACTGCTGAGAGTGATGAGCAGCGTGGTCTAAGGTCGGGAGTTTCGTGGAAGGTCTCCACACAGTCGGTGCATTACAATTAAGAGATATGTATCATTTATGTGCTTAATGGTTAATGATTTATTTTAGTGCATGTATATGATTCTTATAATAATATCATGTATTTTTTTTCATGTATCCTTTCATGTTATCTCTGTTTATTTCTGTTAAGTTTATATGTGATTTATTCCGCAAAGAGCTCTATCTTCCATAGCCCAGTAGGTCTATGTTTGGGCATGGACAATTTTAATTATCTATAACAGAGCTTGAGACCGTGTGTTTCTGAGGTAGGGTGGTCCGGCTTGTGGGTGGCTGGGGACATTATAACATGGCTCTTCGAAGGACCTACCATGGAAATGAATGTGGAACACCAGATGGTGTGTACCATATTTATGTAATGTGTTTGTGTTTGTCTTATATTTACAACAATAATCAAGTCACATTAATCAATGGTCAAGATTTTGTTAACCCTCCTTTCCATAAGATAATTTGATCCATTTTCTCTAGTAGTATAAGATATCGAGGATGGTCTCTGAATTAGGGGATGATTTACATTGTGGTGTGATGGATATATTTTCCATTATTCCCTTCACTTAGGGGATATTGCTCTATTATTGATATGAGATGGTGAAGAGAAAAACCATAATTGTATGTTTGAAGTAAAGGAATGTTACCTTGATTAAGTAATAGAATGTTAGTTCATTATTGTTTATAGTATTAATTCAAATATTAAGTTTTATTCAATTTTAATGAAAATATTTGTAAATATGTTGTGATACATGTGTTTTCTATTTATTGCAAATGTTAGTAAATTGCTTCCATTATAATTTTATTTACACAAGCTTTCCAAAGGCACCATGGTAGAAAACATGGCCAATAATAAGCCACTCAAATGATATAATTGAAATGGGAAATGGATGGATAATAAATTTACTTCATAAGCATACATGAAGTTATCTCATTTTTTGTATTCATATTGTCTTACAATATAACTTTATTTAGAGTAATGTCATGTATGTAGCGAGTCAAAACCTTTGAATATAAAATTTGATAGTGACATAATTATAGGTAATCAAAAATTTTAAATACAAAATTTGATATTCAAATAATTATTGATTTTTTGATTTTTTATAATAATGATTTTATCCATGTTTAAGATAAAAATTATTAAAAAAATATAGTTTTTAAAGTAAGATAAAAATTATTAAAAAAATATAGTTTTTAAAGTAAAGTTATATGTAGAAATTCCAATAAAAATTTAGGTATTTGATATAGTTTCATGATAAAGTTTGAGGAGCATAGTTATTCATATCCTTTAAATTTTGAGTTTCCAAATTAAATAAAAAAATGAAAATATTTTGGGTCTTCACATTCTAACTAAAAAAAGTTTTGCTAACCATTTTGACCAATGCATTATATTATGTTACAATATCTACTCTTAACAATAGAAAATTTAACTAACAACAACTATTTTATAAAAGTGGTTGATATACAAAGATAGTGGCCATTAGTTTGGAAAGGTGAAAAATAGCCACATCAAAATTACTTTTAATAAATATTTTTAAAAAACTCAATATAAATATTTTTAAAAAACTGAATATAAAAATTTACAATATTTATGAAGATTAAATACATTTACAAATTTATAGTGTTTCTTTGTATTAAATATTTTTACAATTCAAGTGGATTAAAATTAAATTATTATTATTATTATTTGAATTGAATTTAAATTATTTTATTGTTACTATAAAATAAACTCTAACACAAATAACCATATCCCTAATTTTAATAGGAATAACTCTAACCCTAATGTGGCCCTAACCCTAATTCTAAAAACCATTAATCTTAATAGATTATTGTCGATATCTTTGATGATTAATATCGATTAATAATTAGTGTATAAAAGATATGTAAATATTAATAATAATTATTAATGTATTATATATAATAAGAATAAAGTATTAATAATATTACTAATGATTATTAGTGATGACTAATAATGACCAATTAATAAAATATTATTAATCATATTAATAGTTATTATTACTATTCACTAATAATAATAACCATTACTCAATATATTAATAATAACTATATTAATTATGATGGATTATTAATAATCATTAATATAGTTAATAGTTGATATTAAATTAACCACTAATATTAATAATATAATAAAATATTAACTACTTTTTACTATAATAATATAATATTAATAAAATTAATTCTAACTTTATTAATAATTAATATATTATTAATTAATACATTAACTCTAACTTTAATAAAATTAACCCTATTAATAAATTTAATATTAATAACCCTAACTAATTCATCCAAAATTCCAACTCGATTCAACTTGATAATTAAAAAGGTAATTAATTAAGCACAATTTCAAATAAAGAAACTTATCAACATAATTAGAGTTTGAGAGTTTGACATCAATAAGATAAATACCAGCAAAGCTTTTATATTCAGTCCTAAAGTTTCTCACAAACATAAACCAAGACTCAACCTTATTTTACGATTCTCCGCGAGGTGGATGTCAAGCTAATATAATTCAAAGGCAATTAACTTCAATTACTTTTCAAATGAAGTAATTCATAATCGATTTATAGATCTCGGCCATCACTATTTTGGCATTTTATTTTATTGATTATTAAACTAGCACAGCAGCAAAGGGGTTGGTGTTGCGGCTGGTGAATGCAGAAAGTTATCTGGATGGATAGTACTTTGGTGAATTGAAATGTACAGAGAGCTAAAACACACATAAAGTTAAGGAAATCCAAAAGTTAATCTTAAATGTGGTAATTTCAAAGGTTAATCAATTAAACGTGGCAATCATACGGTGGTACAGTAATTTCTTAATATGATTAGGTAAATGTTAAAAAGTAAACAGGTTCACTGATGCATTCAAAAATACAAAGAAGTTATGAAGAGTAAATCACATTCATTGATTTGGAAGGAAGACTAAGAATATTTCAACATTTTCAATTGTTAGCCATCAAATTAGAATTTTAGATTAAAAGGTGATTAATTGTGCCCATCTCTAATAGATATACAACTTTCAACATAACAAAGATCTACCATATTTTGTAATTATTAGCCATGAGATAGATGTTAATTTAATATAATTCAAAGCAAATTAACTTCAATTATTTTATTATTGACTGTATTCAAAGACAATTAACCTCAATTATTTTATTATTCGATTGTACTGCAACGTCCAATGAGAAGCCGAACGGCCAAATTCATTGGGCTCCACACAATGTGGTTTAATAAGAATGGAGAATATGAAACAGACGGCTAATATGACAGCTGCGGAAGTGATTAATTCGGCACAATTTCAAATCAGGTGGCTGCTTTTATATTCAGTGGCAACAAACATAAATAAAACTTATTTTATGATTCAACTGTATTTCAGAGTCTAATGAAAAAAAAGTCTAACTATTCAATTCATTATGAATAATATGAAAAGTTGTTTTTTTTTTTTTTTTTTTGGGGTAGTTATTAGAAATTTTTAGATTTCAGTGATTATTTCTGTTTATTTAGAGTGTTTTAGGAATTTTTCAGCACTCTGAATTTATTTTTGCATTCAAAAATGAATTTTGAATAACAAAAATTAGTGATTCCAAAAGAGTCATTTCTTAGAATAACTAGACAAGGCCATATGAAAGAACTTGTCAATATGGCAACTACAATCCTTAGGTGTATGGGAGATATGACAAACCTGACATAAATGTAAATCTAATATTGTAAAAGAGAAAAGATTAATAATGAAGTAAATGTTTAATGTTAAGTAAATTTTCTAATCATTTAATCTTTGTAATCAGAGGACCACACAATAATTTTTTAATCATATTAAGTAAATGTGAAAAAGTAAACAGGTTAACATGAGATCTCATTCATTTAACATGAGATCTCATTCATTGATTTGGAATAACAATTAAGAATATACCAGCATTTTATTCATTGATTTGAAATGATAACTAAAAATATACCAGCATCTTTAATTACTAATCATACTATTGAAATTTATCAAATATTCTAAGATTAATATTTTTTCTCTTTGATACATTCTTTTAGAAATTTCTTGATTAAAAGATCATTAAATATACCCATTTCTAATAATGTATGTTTTTCACCCCTAATAACCCATTATTAAATTATTTGATAAAACTATTATAAAAATTAACGAAATTAAGAATGTGTTACTTTATCCAAATATTTTAGCATTAGATTCCACATCTGCTCCAATTATTAAATGAATTTTGCAAAAGGTATTGTTATTAAAAAATTGAATTACACCAAATGAAGCATTTTATTCTGCGGAAGCTTTTTATGTTGGGGTGCACAAAAACAACAATTTACGTTAGGCACCGCTTGGCGCAGTAACAATAAAAAAAATTTAGTTGGCGTTTCTTTTGGGTTTAGGGTATATATTTAGATAATTTTTGCTTAAATTCAGTGGGAGATTGTTGGAATTTGAATAATTAACTTTATGTTTAGGTTTTTTTAGAAGTTGAATTGGTCTATATATTTGAAAATATTATAGAAAATTAAAATTAAGAAGTATGATTTTATTTAAATTTATATCACTAAATTTTTATAAAAAATTATATATTTCAAAATATAATAAAAATTAAAAAGTATGATTTCAACTAAATTTATATCACAAAATTTTTATTAAAAAATATTAAAAAATTAAACCTAAACAGTTTAAACAATATTATTTTTGGGATTAACTGCTTAGTGTAAGTCAATAATCTATGAGTCAAGGGAGCTCTAACTAGGTAGTTCATAAGACAATACTTAAATAATAAGAGTCAAGGGAGCTCTAACTGAGTAGTTCATAAGGCACAATACTTGCTAAGGTTTTGCAAATAGGGTAGCAAGCTAAGTGGGCTTGATTGTGGGGGAAAACTCCCCGCTTGAGTCAGAGGCGTCTTGAGATGGGTGACCACCTGGGAAGTCTTGGTTACCGGGTACAAGCCCCGGAAGTGATGATTGATGCTATGTGATTCATTTCGTTGGCTTCAATCCCATTTCTTAAATAATATCTAATATCTTACACTGCGAAAGCCCCTATATAGTTTAAACCATACTTATGAAAATTAATAAAGATAAAAATATCATACTTATGGAAATTAATAAAGATAAAAATATCTGTAGAATCTTGTTAAAATGGTCTCTA
The DNA here is from genome assembly GCA_009831015.1 of Picea engelmannii. Lineage (NCBI taxonomy): Eukaryota > Viridiplantae > Streptophyta > Pinopsida > Pinales > Pinaceae > Picea > Picea engelmannii. The sequence continues at coordinate 638,578 of ML777288.1, read as the reverse complement.
GAAGATCCAATTGAGCGTGGGATAAATTGCAATTCCTGTGTTAGCAAGTGCTTCACGCAAAGTAGCTTCTATGGGGTACAACAGTTGACCATCTGGTAGAGGTAAGTATATGTTTCCATCAAGTTGACCATGGCCTTACTACCCTTCCCACGCTAGTCGGTCATAGAATAACACTAAGGGATTTGTTGTCGGCAAAGTCGCAGAAGAATAGACAGGCCAACGTACTGGAATGCAGGTGGCATCACAGGGCCGCATAAATCTCTGGAAATGGTCTAGTGCTTTCCCTCGAACTTCTGTTGAGAAAGCCAATTTGTGTTTCTAGGCAGAGATGAAGAGCGCTCCCAATGTTCTGATGGGGAGGTTTGAATTAGGACGCCTACTGGGGCAAGGGGCGTTCGCCAAGGTCTACGTCGCGAGAAACCTTGAAACTGGCCAGAGCGTCGCCATCAAAGCCACGGACAGAGAAAAAATTCTAAAGGGCGGCATGATCGAGCACATTAAACGAGAAATCTCGATTATGAGACTGGTACAGCATCCCAACATCGTTCGGCTCTACGAAGTAATGGCGAGCAAGAAGAAGATTTACTTCGTCATGGAGTACGTTAAGGGCGGCGAGCTCTTCAATCGGGTTCTCCAAAAGGGAAGACTGAAGGAAGAGGAGGCGAGGAAGTATTTTCAACAACTGATAAGCGCGGTGGACTTCTGCCACAGCCGAGGCGTGTACCACCGGGACCTGAAGCCGGAGAACTTATTATTAGACGAAAACAGGGACTTGAAGGTCACGGACTTCGGCCTCAGCGCGCTGCCGGCGCAGTTCAGGCAGGACGGCCTTCTCCACACGGCGTGCGGCACGCCGGCCTACATCGCACCGGAGGTCCTGAACAAGAAGGGCTACGCTGGTGACAAGGCTGACATCTGGTCATGCGGCGTCGTACTGTTCGTGCTCATGGCGGGCTACCTGCCGTTCCAAGATGCGAATTTGATGGTCATGTATAAGAAGATCTACAAGGGGGATTTCAAGTGTCCGCCCTGGATTTCCTCCGATGCCCGGCGACTCGTCCTTCTGTTGATGGACCCGAATCCCCGGATGAGGATCACCGTCCCGCAGTTGATGGAGGTCCCCTGGTTCCGCCGGGGCTTCAAGCGCCCGCAAGCCATGAACGATGTTGATGTCAGCGTTCTCGACGATGTCGAGTCGGCGTTCTTCACCGCCAAACCGGTCTGTCTAAACGCCTTCGACATCATTTCCCTCTCTCCGGGGTTCAATCTCTCCGGGCTGTTCAAGGACAAGGTCGCAAAGCAGGAGTCGTCGAGGTTCACGTCGACTCAGCCGGTGTCGAGAATAATGTCGAAGCTGGAGGAGATTGCGAAAGTGCTGAGATTCAGTGTTACGAAGTCTAAGGACTGCAGGCTGAAGTTGCAGAACTCCAAGAAGGGGCGCAAGGGCCATTTGTGTATTGATGCCGAGATTTTTGAAGTGGCGCCCTCGTTCTTCGTTGTGGAGCTTGGCAAGACCGGGGGTGATACACCCGAGTACAGTAAGTTCTGCACCCAGGTCCTCAGGCCAGGTCTCAAGGACATCGTGTGTGCATGGGACGGTGACAATCAGGGCGAGGGATAAGGGTCACTCAGTAGAACGAAAAGTAGATATTCATTGTGTATACATCATCATCGCTATTATTCATACTAATTGGTTTTTAAAGTCAAACGAGAGGCTTTCTTTTAAGTTGTATGAGAGGCCGAGGCCTTCCCTCTGTAGAAAGCACTATTTTAGAGGGTTTTATTTTAAGTTGTATGACAAGCCAAGGCCTCCTCTCTCTTTGTGGAAGGCACTATTTTTCAATCGAAATCGTGTAAGCGATGTATAAAAGAAGATTATCGTATGATGAATACAATATATTTTCGCTTTACAGAAAAATATGATGAATATGTGCATTTGTATTTAATGAGACTGCGAAAGGACTTAGAACTCCTCGGTCATGTGACCATACTGGTACAAAAATTCAACGCTGAAGCGATGCCTGGTGTCATGTTGAAGTGATTTCAGGTGGTTATGTCGGCAAAGCGTTTTTTAATGGGCAGACGAAGATTTGAAAAGGGTGCAAGAGAAACCTAGGAAAAAGGAGTATTTAGCAGGTTAAAGTAATAATGAATGTATGGTGGAAGAATGTGATGAAGATTTGAAAAGGGTGCAAGCGAAACTTAGGAAAAATGATTATTTAGAAGGTTAAAGTAATAATGAATGTGGTGGAGGAGGTTTGTTTAATTTTAAATTAGTATAAATGTATTTTTAACTTTAGATTGATTATAGGTTTAAATAGATAAATCAAATGTAGATTTTTTTTTTTGAATTTCAATAAAAAAATTGTTTCAAAGATATTGATTCATTTCAACTCATCATAAAACCTGTGTTAAAATGGATTTACACTTGCATACTCTAGGTTAATCATGGAAATAATTACATGTCTCTTATACACCACAAAAATGTTTTTATCATATTTTTTTGTTTATAGTATTTTATATACATATATAAAGTTGGTAGTGAATTATTTTATTTAAGATGGACATTAAAATATTTTTTGCTATTAATTTTGTTTAAAAATATTACTTGTTAACTCCAAGTTAAAAATAAAAATAATATTGAAATATTTTAATATTTTTAGTTACTATATAAAAATAAGGTATACATACCCTACTCACCATTGAATTTGAACTTATGATTTTTTAAGAAGAAACACATATCATTACATCCAATAAAATTGAGAAAAAAATGTTTTATTGACAAAAAAACATAAAAAAAAAATATATATATATTATAATAATCCTTAGTGTAAATTTTTATTTCTTTTTTCATATCCCTATTGATTTGTATCTCATTTAAAAGATTAAAACATAAATGTCAAATGACTAAAATGAAAAAAGTAAAATTATATGAATCATTTGATCGAAAAAACGTACACGTGTAAACCATGATTAATTTCAAAATTGAAATCATATATATATATATATATATATATATATATATATATATATATATATATATATATATATATTCTAAGAACATAGTTACTAGATATTAACACACTTCATCAAAATCATCATTGTGTTTTTCTATGAAAATAATTAACTCGGGATTGAACTATTGTTTATCAATATTTAACTGGATTTTTTTATATCGTTATTTCATTATTTATTTTCTTTTGATGTACAAAATATTTAAATCCTTTATTCTCATTATGATGTAAATGCATTCTCTAACCTACCAAAAAAGCTAACCCTGTGCTTTCTTCTTTCATATTTTACATTCATATTTTTTACAGAAATCTACCCCTATGCTTTCATATTTTACATATTTTAGCTTATAAGCCTTGGTCTTCTAGAAGAAATTTTGTGTAAAACATGTTGAAATAGAGAAACCTCCGTCCCGGCCCTTTAATCAATTTTGCAAATCCAAAGTGGAATTGCCTGCTTGCAATAATCGCATAAAAACGACATAAAGACTAGCCTATCGTATATAAACCATCTCTCTACCAAAGGTTAGAAACAATTTACTATACATTGTTATGTACAATGTAGGAGATTATAAACCGAATCACAAAATCAATACTGTGGACTCCATTTTCACGAAACCTTTTTTCTTTGGTTTCTTAAAATGTTTTGACGAATAAAAAAATAATTATTAAACCCTACTAAACCCTAAGTAAATTTAGTCTCGTTACAAAACCTTAAGAAATATTTGGAACAAGGTTGAGTGGCAACGCAGTCCCTGCCAACGAGGTTAGAAAGAAAATTGTGGAAAATAAGGTCAAATTGTAAATGAAACGAACTGTTCGGTGCAAAATGTATATCATGGAAATGTTGTGTGCAACATGTATATCATGGAAGATGGGGCAAAAGTAAATGATGGTTGGCAGGCATAACACATCTATTTTTTGAAAGTATATCGCAAACCTATTTTTTTTTAAATTATATAACAAAGTAAAAAATTTGTTGACAATGCAAGAATAAATTTGGAAATTTAAATTCATTTTCCATATGGACTGGTGAAAGATAAAAATATATGATGACATAAAATTAATAGGAGATAAGAAATATAAAAATTTAAATGCATTTGTGAACATGGGGTATAAGTAAATGTTGAACACCATTTATTTTGAAATATATATAAAAATAAAAGTTTGTAACATATAAAAAAGTAAATGCATTTTTTCATACAGACTGGTGAAGGATAAGAATAAAAGTTTGTAACATATTAAAAATTAAATGCATTTGTCATAGGGAATGGTGAAAGATAAGAATATAGTCTGTAACATATAAAAATTTAAATGCATTTTTATTTGAAATCTGTCAAAAAATAAAAGTTTGTTACATACTACTGGAAATTTTGAAATATACAAAAAAATTAAAGTATGTTACATATAAATCAGAATTTAAATGCATTTGTCATGTAGACTGGGATTGGGGCTCCCGCGGACCATTAGAGAAATATGTACAAGAAACAAGATTGTGGAAAGAAGATAGAGTGCAATAGCCGCAAAAGAAAATAAATGGAAAGGTATAAGTGTTTGCCTATACATCTATATTTAAGAAACTAGAATAACCGGGTTGATAAACAAAGAAGGATGCGATGAGTAAACTTACAGTGAGGGTACATATGAGCACTTTGGCTATTTTCTTACGACTGTCGTTTCATTGATGTCGCCAACGACTGCGGTTTCAAGGATCTCCTCCACGACTGCTGGAATGATGGAAACTTCCTGTTGTCTTTCATCGACGGCCTGTTTCAATTGCCTTTCGAGCCATTCTTCAATGTAGCCTCTCATTGGGGCGACGTTGATCTCATTCTAGATTTTTATGTTGAAAAGATCATTTTCTAATTCCCAGAAGTCGATAGAAAGATTAGAGAGAGCATGATGAATTTCCTCATTCTGTATTGCATATTTGACTAGCCAGTCGTGGACGTGAGCTTGATCAAATTGAAGGATGCTGTAAAAAAATTCTAGAGACAAGGTCTTAAACATAGCAACCTGTTTATCGAACTCTTTCCTGGTTAAGGGCAAGGAGTTTGCGATTAAGAGGGGGTCTTGGAAATCGTTGGTTTTCCCGGCTAAATCTATATTTGACAGCTTTGTGAATAATTTATCTTTCTTTGATATGGCTTATTCACATGACTAAACAATGAGATGCAAGTTCTTTACTTTTTCTTTCCAACATGCATTCAATTGGTCGATCCGGTTTTTGGATGGAATATCTTCCTCTCTTCTTTTTGTTTCTGTCATATTGTTGACAATCTTGCCAAAAGGGATGACAGTTTTTAAAAAGAAATTTTCTTCATCTTTTAATTCGGACTGCAAAAGCTCGAGCAAGCTATGTGCCCTGGTTCCAAGGGAACTGATGGTTTGTAATCTTTTCCACGCCTCGGTAACCAGTTCCATTCTTTTTTTTATACTGTTCTCCACATATCCTTTACAGGATGCGAGCAGGGTGGAGGATGCTTTTACATTGGGTGCAGGGGTGCCAGGCATGGCTATTGCCAAAGGATCAACAAGCAATAGAATAGGAATGAAAGTGTCTTCCAATTCCTTGACTCAATCCTTCAGTCTAGAATTCTCAGTCTCGATGCCTCCAATGGAATCATGAAGTGTTTCTCTAGTCGTAGTGTGAAGTTCACAGATTTGGGACGGCTGCATGTTGGCAACGTCAACCTCTGAATGAGATTTGTCTTTCTTATTTTTAACAATTTTTTTTTCAATTATCAATTTTTTGTTCCGGCTATCAAAAACAATGCTCTGGAACACGAAGGATTGATCTTCGTCAAAATTTTGGGTAACGGATATGTCCATTGGATGGATATGGTGGATGGCATCTCTGGACTGATCAAGGAAGCAGATCATGCTATCCAGATTAGTGTCAAGTTCCATGTTCTCACTCTGAATTTTCATCTCTTTCGCCTGCCCAACATTTTTTTTTCTCTTCTTCTCTACTGGAAGCTTGTGAGAACTATCAATTTTAGAGTGAGAAGGGTCGTTATCTCCTCCTCTGTTTGAAGAACTCTGGGTTTCTTTGTTGCTGTACTGGGCCATTCGAGCGATGCTCTGGGATGTCGTACTTTTTGGAGTGGTATTTGCGGATTGAACACTCTTGTCACTGGGGCCTTTCCCCTGTTGCGTGTACAATTTAGTGCAGCTTTGCACTGTCTCTATGTCATCGGCATTAGAGGCAGGACCGTTGTCGCCATTGTCTCTGTTTTTGGGAAGGTGTTTATTTACAAAACAATTGCCGAGACCAAGTGCTTGTAAATGTTGTCTAAAAATATCATAGGGGTTGAATCCTCTTATGTCTTCATCATATCTCAGGTTGGAGATGCTAGAATGTGCTGCGAAATCATCAATTTTGTTGACATTTTTCAACATGAACTCCCCTATTTTCCAAGGTAGAGGAATGAATTGTTTTTTTTTTCTTCCTTTGGAACAGATGGAACTAGTAGTTGTATTAACGTGCTACTTATGCAACAAACATTTTATTCATAATGTGACATGGAAGGAGAGCAGGCTATTCTGTGGAGCCAAAAATTCTTATGACAGTGTAATTATCCAAATGTTCGAGTGTCCCCTTTTTGTCCAAAAAACTACTTTCCTGTTCAGATATGCAAGGAGCATCTTCTCCTAACAAAAAAACTTTGAAAACATACAGTAAGCCATTGAAAACCTCATAAAAACAATGGGAAGCCTTGTGCTTCCACAAGGCTTGGCACCAAAACGTTACTAGGTGGAATTCGTAGTTGACATTCTTGGACAGAGACGGTTGTGGACACCGACAGGATTGTGCTATTGCAAAAACTAAATAGGATGACATATAAAATTGATTTTCCCTTTTGTAGCTTGACAATTGGGAAGAGATTTCATGGGAAATTAACCTGCCCTAATAAAAAATGGCTTGTTCGTTGACTGTGAAATACAAAATATAAAGAGCCATGTGGGAAACAGTAGATGTGGACTCATGTCCCGTTATTCTTGTAAACAACCAAGCAATTTCGTGAAATGGATTTCTAAATGATGTAATATCTTCAAGAACTAGATTCGGGTTTTCCAAAAAAAGGGGCAAGAGGTCCAATCAGTTATTATGCTTTGCTAGGAAATGTTTGCAATATTCTCCTCTGAACGTCAATGTTGGCTTTGACAATTTCATCATCTGGTGGAAGACCCGAGGTGACAAAGAAACAAAAGAGCGGTCCTGCAGTGGAATAATTCTTTTTCTCTGCAATAAATTTATCGACGCACCAAGAGACTAGGTCCTTACAGTCAAAAACCTCAGGGACACAACCTGCATGAGCAATCCCAGAAGTCCAAATTACTTGGTTCTCTGCGGGAGAGGTTGAGTAATAAGAAAATGCCCTGGACCAATGGAAGTTCTGGTCCTCGCGCCCGAAGATGTTCACTGTATCTCCATAGAACTATTGTTGAGCTGATGCCTTAGGTTTATGAGAAGGTTGTTTTGTTGCAGATGATGATCGAAATGAACAGTTAGAGCCGATAATGTAACTTTACACTAAATCTTGGTTAAATGCTTATGAATGGGAAAGCTCCTCTAGCTTTTCGTTGATTAATGACAATCTGTATTGGTGGTGCATGATGAACTGTTAGCAATGAAGTTTATTTATTGCATATTTAGAAATGTGAAGGTGGCGGGTACGACAAAGAGCAATTAAGGAATGGAGGTTTTGTGAATGTGCGAAGCCCACGTTGTGTGAACGGGATTTCATCATTTTGAAATGAACACTCAGAAGGGATAATATAATCCCCCCACAAATTTTGGTTTAATGTGCATCAATACGAGATGTCCTCGATC
>ML777288.1:607934-630414 GCA_009831015.1 Picea engelmannii | reverse complement strand
GAAGATGGCGAAGAGAAAGGAAAGAATGGAAAGATCTGAAAAGTGGTCGGACGGGATTCAAAAAAGGGTTACGGGGATAGTCAGGACAACCGAGTGTTGCATGGTCAAATTTTATGTTTTGGAATTTTTTAGTGCAAAATGTGTAAAACGGAAGAGATCATGATGGGGCAGTTCAGCACCCGGTTTGTATATTTGCAGAATTTCGGAAAAGTGGCTAAGTATGGAATAGGGAAATTGTTAATTGCATGCATAACAATAAAATATTATATATAATTGCCAACTACTAATTGCAAAGGGGCGCAGGCATAGGAAACAACGACTACGAACTGAATATTTATTAAACCTGCCAAACCGACAATCTGCCAAAGAAATTTGAACAAATGGCGAAGTATGGAAAGTGGGCAGATGGGCTTCAAAATGGGGTGACAATAGTTGCACTAAATATGCGAGGAACTGGCAGTTAAATTGTATTTCTGGGAAGTTTTCAGTGCAAAAATGTGCACCACGGAAGAGGGCAGGATAGGTGGACCGTAATACAGAAGAGGGTATGATCTAAGAATGGTTTCAAATTTGTATATCGCGGAAGTGATGGTACTGTTTGTAAGCCATGGAACAACAAAAGTCCAATGTAGAGACCGCCTAGCGGGAATTCGTGGTTGGAGAAGTTTCTGGGTATGGAATGGGGAAGCGTTCGGTCAGTGTCGTGATAAAAGAGCATGAGTGCAGTTGTGAACCTGCAAGACCACCCACGTGCTCAGCCATACATTTTCGAAAGAATGAATAAGTAATGAAAAAGATAAAGTTTAAGGAAAAGAGAAACGAATATTTGGCCAAGTCTAGAAGATGGAAAAACAAGGACCAATATATTCACATCTGTAATAGATATCCCATTTTCATGGCAAGATATATACCTGGAAAGAATTGTGAAGTTGGCAGAAACAGAAAACAGCGACCAGGAACACGAGCCGCAAGTTTACTTGGTTCTAGTTTGTATGCTTCGTCTGTCAATTTGTATATCGACGAACTCCGAGGCATTTTATTAGCGAGGAAGCCGGCAAGTCCGGCTAAGGAAATATTGAGCCCCCTAGACTTGGAGCCCGTTTGTCAATTTGTATATCACGGAGCTCCGAATGTTGTTTGGAGGTCACGAAAAAGTAGAAGTGCAATGTTGACCTGACCAACGCTCAAGTCCACCTGTCAATTTGTATATCGCGGAACTCTGGGTGCTAGTTGAGGGATGGTGAACAATAGAGGGTCAATTTAAAGAAAGATGAAGCGGTCGTTGGAAACGCGTGAATGCGTGAAGCTGTGAAGAAAGGCATTTTCGGGAAAAAAATGATTAAGTAACTAGGAAGAGAAACTAGAGGGAATAAAAGAGCGGGAAAATAAAAAGGCGGAAGGCAGTTTTTGTAAGCGCAAATTGGTTTCAAAGAAGCCCCATTGTTGCAAAACCATGATGTTCTACTAATTGTCAGCAAATGCATTTCTGAAAATTAGATTTTATTGCAACGTGTGCATGTAACTATCTTCTTGTTACATTCTTCCATGACTGTAACATATTAACTTAACTACTAAACTTCATTTTCTACTAATTGCTAGCAAATTCTTTGTTGAAGATTAGATTTTATTGGAACGTGTGGGTGTAACTGTGTTCTTGATACATTCTTCCATAAGTGCAACATATTAACTCAAGTATTAAACTTCTTGCATTATGGGTTGTTAGCATTAAAACTTAATAATCAAATGTCTAGAAACAAGAATAACGATTTTGATGCAACATTGTACATTGGTATTGCTATGTTCTATTTGCATTATGAATATAATTGAACATTGGTTTGAAACTGTGTAATCCATTTTGTGTTTGCATAAAAATCTCGTGGATTCACACAGTACATTGGCATATAATTGTTAGATGTTCCATCTTAGAAAAGAAAAGCTAAGTAAATGCAATATCGAAGAAGTACGAGAGCACTGAACCATGCCAATTAGAACATGCATTAAACCCAGAAAAGAGGCAACAACGAAGAGTCGAAGGAAAATATTTGTTAATAGCAAATCCATTTTAAAAAATAAGAACAAGACCGAGTATTGTACATCTATCCTTAGAAATTGGACCCAGTTCTTCGAGCCAAAACATTGAAGGTATCTGTGACAAACACAAGTACGGTATCCACAGTATGCAAGATCCTTGCAGTTTTCTCCTCGATGAATCATCCTGTGTTGAAATTGATATTTTTCACAAGCTTCCCATGAGGAAGAAGACGAAAATGTTTGCAAGGCAAGTGGAATAGCCCTTAGTTGAAACCACCTCTGCATAGTCCAAAAAAATTCAGTAGCACAGCTTGCACATGCAATTCCATAGGCCCAAATTAGTCCATTATGGGCAGAAGGAGATGACTAGTAGGAATATGCCTTGCAGTAGAGAGAGTTTTGGACCTGATTCCTGAAGATGTTAATCAATAAATTTTTGTATTGAAATATATCTCTGGGAGCATCAACATATCATTGCTTTATAGTGAAACTCTTCCGCCCAGAATGAACTAATTTGGAACTCTGGAATTCCTACTTTCGCGCTGCAAAGTGGTTGTTGCATTCACCATCAGTTTCTTTTCTGAAACTCCTTTTGGTGTTGTCATGATCGCCGTCATCGAGTCAGGAAGTTCCATTTGTTATGGTTGAATTTAATTTGGGTGCAGGAGCGGGAAGATTCTCTACATTTCCATCATCCACTTTCATATCATCGTCCATAAGATCATCTTCTTCCGGCTCAGAATTCATGGCATCAACTTCTGTGACAACCATGAATGCAACTGGGTAGGTTCTCTGAGCAGCCAGGGTTCCCATGGTATTTTTATGCTTGAAATATATCTCTCGGTGTACCAAGGGACCATCTCCTTTTTTCCTCCTAGGCGGAGGGAGATGAATAGTAAGAATATGCCCTGGAATAGTGGAACCTATGGCCATTATGCCCCAATGTGTTTACTATGTGTGGAGAGAATTGTTGCCATAAGTTATTCATAATTTTTGTTTGCTCGAGACGATGTTTGAAATGAAAATCGGGGAGGGATAATATAACCCTCCACAAATTATGGTTTAATCCGTATCAATGGAATATCTCCTCGAGCCTTTCGTTGATCAATGATAATTTCCAAGGTTCATGTGGAATGAGTTGTCACCATCACAACTCACTAATTGCACAATTAGAAAAAAGTGTGAAGGTGGCGGTGAGGGAGAAAAGAGATTAAGAATTACAAATTTCTTAAAAGCACCAACCCGTCGGCGCACAAAAAAAAGGATTGCATCGCCTTTGAAATGAATACTTGGAAAGGATAACATACTTGTGTGCAAATCTTAGCTTAATTCGTAGTAATGACAAATCTTCTCCGGATTTCCTGACATTAATGACAATCTTAACGGTTCTTGCAGGATGGCTACTAGCATTAAAGCTTAATTATTGCATATCTGGAAACAAATACGAAGGCAATGGTGATGGCGAAACCGATTCCAAGAAATACCAAAGTATGGAAAGCGGTCAAGCGGGGTACAAAAGAAAAATGACCTAAGATATACCCAAAAGACGTGAAGGGCCTATGGTCATATTACATCTCAGTGACAGATATCGGCCGTCAATTTGTATGTCACAAAATTTGTAAATTGACAAGCAAAATTGCGGGCTAGCTGGCTCAACATTGCACTTTCATTGTTCTGTGTCCTCCAAATAGCACTCAAAGTTCTGCTATATAGAGATTGATAGATGGAATCGAGGGTTTGTGGGTTCAAAATTTTCATTGTTTACGGATGGAAATCCCTATCAACTATCTAACATATCTAAAAACATTATTTTCAATACTAAATTATTAATATTACACATTGATATTGCAGAATTTCATTAGACGAGAAAGTTTGTACAATCTGGTCGGGCGAGTTATTTAAAAGTTTTGAGACAAATGAATAATACATAGCAAACATGTACTTTTACAAAGTATGGACATGAGATTTTATAGAGAATATGCAGATCCTTCATTCCATACTTAGGCACTTTTTCAATTGCGGGTTCTCGGCCTGGCAGGCTGAAAATTGAGCTTCTATTGTTATGTGTCCTACAAATAGCACCTACACTTCCGCGATATACAAATTGACAGGGAGACTTGCGGGTTGGTTGGTTCAATGTTGCACTTTTATTGTCTCGTAGCGATTCTGTATTAATTCCATATTTAGCCACCTTTTTGGATCAGGGGCTCTCGGGCTAGCGAGCAAAAAATTGGGCATCTATTGTTCCACGCTCTACAAATAGCACCCATAATTATGCGATATACAAATTCACAAGCGGACCTGTGGTAAATTATTACTGTTAAATATTGATATTGCAGAATTTAATTAGACGAGAAAGTTTGTACAATCTAGTCGACCGGGTGATATAAAAGTATTCCGACAAACGAGCAATACATAGTAAACATGTACTTTTATAAAGCATGGACATGAGATTTTATAGGACATATGTGAATCCCTCATTCCATACTTTACCACTTTTTGGATCGCGGGTTTGCAGCCTGACGGGCTGAAAATTAAGTATCTATTGTTCCGTGTCCTACAAATAGCACCTGCACTTCCGCAATATACAAATTGACAAGCGGACTTGCGGATATGAGTCTTTATTTAAAGTGTGGACCTGAGATTTTATAGAGCATATGCGAATCCCTCATTCCATACTTAGGCACTTTTTGGATTGCGGGTTCGCGGCCTGGCGGGCTGAAAATAGAGTCTCTATTGTCCTGTGTCCTACAAATAGCACCCAGAATTCCACGATATACAAATTGACAGCAGGACCTTTATTGTTCTAGAACATATGTGGATCCCTCATTCCATACTTGGGCACTTTTTGGATCGCGGGTTCGCGGCCTGGCGGGCTGAAAATTGAGTATCTATTGTTCTGCGTCCTACAAATAGCACCTATAATTCCCCTATATACAAACTGACAAGTCGACTTGTGGACATGAGTCTCTTCTAAAGTATGGACATGATATTTTATAGAGCATATGTGAACCCCTCATTCCATACTTAGTCACTTTTTGGATCGCGGGTTCGCGGCCTGGTGGGCTTAAAATAGTGTCTATATTGTTTTATGTCCTACAAATAGCACCCAGACTTCTGTGATATACAAATTGACAGGAATACTTGCGGGCTGCTTCGCTGAACATTGCATTTTTATTGTTCCATAGCGATTCCGTATTAATTCCATATTTAGCCACTTTTTTTGATCGGGGGCTCTCGGGATGGTTGGCTAAACATTGCACTTTCATTATTCTGTGTCCTCCAAATAGCACTCGGACTTCCGCGATATGCAGATTGACAGATAAACTCGAGGGATGGCGGGTTCAAATTTTCCATTGTTTATGGATGGAAATTCCTATCAATTATCCAACATATCAAAAGACATTATTTTCAATATTAAATTATTAATATTACATATTGATATTACAGAATTTAAGTAGAGGACAAAGTTTGTCCATTTTTGTGGACCGACTGATATAAAAGTTTTCCGACAAACGAGCAATACATAGTAAACATGTACTTTTATAAAGTATGGACATGAGATTTTATAGAGCATATGCGGATTCCTTATTCCATACTTAGGCATTTTTTGGATCACAGGTTCGCGGCCTGGCGGGCTGAAAATTGAGGTTTTATTGTTCTGTGCCCTACAAATAACACCCAGACTTCCGTGATATACAAATTGATAGGCGGACTCAAGCTGGTTGGTTGAACATTACACTTTTGTTGTCCCGTAGTGATCCCGTATGAATTCCATATTTAGCCATTTTTTTTTATCGGGGGCTTTGGGGCTGGCGGGCTGAAAATTGGGCCTCTATTGTTCTGCATTGTACAAACACCATCCACAATTCCATGATTTAAAAATTGACAAGCGGACCTGCAAGCTGGCTGGCTCAACATTGCAGTTCGATTTTTCCATGTCCTCCAAATAACACTCAGAGTTTCGCGATATACAGATTGACAGATGGACTTGAGGGCTGGCGGGTTCAAGTCTTCCATTGTTTATAGATGCTAATCCCTATGAACTATATAACATATCTAAAAACATTATTTTCAATACTAAATTATTAATATTAAATTTTGATATTGCAGAATTTAATTAGATGAGAAAGTTTGTACAATTTGGTCTAGCGACTGATATAAAAGTTTTTTGACAAACGAGCAATACATAGTAAACATGTACTTTTAGAAAGTATGGACAAGAGATTTTATAGAGCATATGTGTATCCCTCATTCCATTTTTAGCCACCTTTTTTGATCGGGGGCTCTCGGCCTAGCTGGCTAAACATTGCACTTTCATTGTTCTGTGTCCTCCAAATAACACTCGGACTTCCGCGATATACAGATTGACAGATGGACTCGAGCGCTGGTGGGTTCAAATTTTCCATTGTTTACAGATGGAAATCCCTATCAACTATCTAACATATCTAAAAACATTATTTTCAATACTAAATTATTAATAATACATATTGATATTGCAGAATTTAAGTTGACGGCAAAGTTTATCCATTTTGGTGGACCGACTGATATAAAAATTTTCTGACAAATGAACAATATATAGTAAACATGTACTTTTATAAAGTATGGACATGAGATTTTATACAACATATGTGGATTCCTTATTCCATACATAGGCACTTTTTGGATCGTGGGTTTGCAGCCTAGTGGGATGAAAAATGAGGTTTTATTGTTCTGTGCCCTACAAATAGCACCCAGACTTTCGCGATATACAAATTGACAGGCAAACTTGGGCTGGTTGGCTGAACATTGCACTTTTATTGTCGCGTAGCGATCCTGTATGAATTCCATATTTAGCCATTTTTTTTGATCGGGGGCTCTGGGGTTGGCGAGATGAAAATTGGGCTTCTATTGTTTCGCGCTATACAAATACCACTCACAATTCCACGATATACAAATTGACAAGAAGACCTGCGAGCTGGTTGGCTCAACATTGCAGTTTCATTGTTCTGTGTCCTCCAAATAGCACTCAGTGTTCCGTGATATATAGATTGCCAGATGGACTTGAGGGCTGGCAGGTTCAAGTTTTCCATTGTTTACAGATGCTAATCCCTATCAACTATTTAACATATCTAAAAACATTATTTTCAATACTAAATTATTAATATTCAATTTTGATATTGCAAAATTTAATTAGACGAGAAAGTTTGTACAATCTGGTCGGGCGACTGATATAAAAGTTTTCCGACAAACAAACAATACATAGTAAACATGTACTTTTAGAAAGTATGGACAAGATATTTTATAGAGCATATGCGGATCCCTCGTTCCATACTTCAGCACTTTTTGGATCATGGGTTCTCGGCCTGGTGGGCTGAAATTTGAGCTTCTTTTGTTCTATGTCCTGCAAATATCACCCAGACTTGCACAATATACAAATTAACAGATGGACTTGCGGACTCCACGTATAGCGGGTTCAAGATTGCAATTGTTTAGGGATGCTCATCCTATCTAAATTTATCTAAAAACATTATTTTCAAATACTAAATTATTAATATTAACTATTGATATTGTACAAATGAATTACATTAAATTATTAAAGCATGTTAAATCACTTATTTTTTTTAAAATGAAGGAAACAAAAGAAAGTTTTTTTTTTAAATTCTATCACCGCAAGCATAACAAGGACCAATTTGAATTTTAATGCTCTCTTGTTCATATGATAGAACAATTGCACTCCGCACAATATATATTCGTTGATATCAAATTATTCCAGGATATTAATTTTACCAAGTTCATCGAATAAGCAAAAATGCCAAAACAATGACCAATTTGAATTTTAAGAGCCTCTTGTTGCTATGATAGGACAATTGCACTTCGCACACTATATATTCGTTGATTTCAAATTATTTCAGAACAATAATTTGACCATGTTCATCGATCAAGGAAATCTGCTAAAGCAAGCCACATAGTACATTTGCATCACAATGCCATAGAAATTACTAGGTGGATTTGCGGGCCAGCTGGCTAAAAAATTCAATTATATTGTTACCTGTACTCTAAATAAAGTTGGAGTTCCACAGTATAAAAAATGACAGACAAAGCAGATAACCAAGAACCAACCATTCTTTAAACAAGCCGCAAGCAAGTTCCCAAAAGGTTCCATAAAGCAGAACCCATCGACCTTTGAACCAAACAATTTGATATACAAAGAAAAGACGTTGTTGCATTCATTTTCTCTTGCATATAGTATATGTTACCAGTAGAAAATAATCAAGGCCATGTGATATATGGGGATTACAGAGATATGGGCCAAGTCCAACGAACATTCATCTGGATGTTGAACAAAGATTATAGAGACACGTCGCGTCATGCAAACATTTACGTTTCCAGGCCTATTGAGGCATCTCAAAATAAGTGTCAATAAATTTCAACAAATATACATCCGCCAAAGACGCTATAAAGTTTGGAATTCTCAATCACTACAAAGCTTGGATATCAAAACATTTCAATATGCTTAGTACATATCAAAACGTACAAATATATTCTACTAGCAAAAAATGCTAATACAAACATTTGAACTAATGCTAGCATTAATCGACCTTCAAGCAATATAGAGGAAAAATATATGATTAAAAAATATTGTCTACGAGAAACCGTTTGGATATGTTTCCATATAGTACATTGGGAATAGCGAAGCCAACAATAAAACCTCCAATCTCTTATCCAATCAGATCAGTGCATATATGTTACTTTTTATTATATAAAAATATATGTTTTTAATTCCATAGCTCCAACAATAAGTATTGTGCAAATTTTTCGGGTCAAAGGACAAACTAATATGTATTCAATGCATTATCGATCACTATAGTCCCTCTATGCCTACGACATGATCGCTATAGTCCCTCTATGCCTACGGCAGGGACTAATAATAGAGATGTTATGAAACCTTAAGTATAAAGGTTTTGAGAAGATAACATAAACATTCGTATCTCAACAAGTCCGACACTTTGTGAAAGCCTCCACTGGCGCCTTTCTCGAGAAGTTGGTCCAACATCAACATCTTTTGTGTTGCAATTGTTGAAGTTTATTTCAACATTCAAAGGCGATTATCATGATCCATAAAGACTAAAATCTTCATGATTATCTTGGCTCCACCTCAAAACTAATTGACTTAAGCTTATTGGGCAATCAATAGATTAATAAAGTTAATTATGATAAAGTTATTATAGTTAATAATTAAAACTAATTGACTTAAGCTTATTGGGAAATCAATAGATTAATAAAGTTAATATTGATAAATTTATTACAGTTGATAATGATGCTACATTAAAGTTAATAATGTTAAATTAAGAAAAAAACCAAAAAATATATGATTCATCATGATTGTTAGGCTTTTACATGTAAATCATTGAATTCTCCAATACTATTATGTTGTTTTGGCTCGTCTTTGTAATAGTAATTAATCATAAAAATTGCTTAATAATATTGGCATGGCGTGGTTGAATTTATTGACTATTTTATTGGGTTGTAGTGCCAAAATTGTATGACTAAAAGTATAATATGTATATGATAGATCACCCATTATTCCTTGTAATAAATATGTGCCAATTGAGGTATCACCTTTTAAAACTACCTAAGCACCAAAATTACAAAATAAAATTGGTGTGGTTAAATTTGTTGACTATGTAATTGGGTTGTAGTACCAATATTGTATGACTAAAAATATAGTACAATTATGACACATCACCAGTTATTCTTTGTAATAAATACATGTCAATCGAGGTATCACCTTTTAAAATTAATGGCATCGATCGATGTATATCAACAACTTTTACTTAAATGTGATTGTGATAGTTTTACTCTTATGAATCATGTATTATCTTCATCTGAGTGTCAAGGGAATCCCTTTTCTAATGTTGTATGTAATCTTAAAAGTTATGTTTCTCGATTGCACTACGGAGGAATTGTGACATGTTGATTACAAATAGAGTTCCTGGATATCTAGGTTGAAAGGAAGAATCAACAATCGGTTTCAAAATATTTCAAGATGGAATCCATTGGTATGAAATTCGAGGATGATTGGAAGATTGATCACATGGTAGTGGGCTAGAATGATTTTTCTAGAGCATTGCTTTTACATCTAGGTGTAAGTCCTACTATAGAAGATAAATATGGCATGGTGTTGAATACAACAAACAAGAAGCATGCATATCCTCATATAATATAACAAATGAGAACCATGCAGATCCTCATATAATACAACAAATGAGAAGCATGCAAATCCTTGTATAATATCTTAGAATCCATCGAATATGAGAATTTTAAATTTTACTATGATAAGTTTGAGTGAAGAGAATAATTCCCATGGCATTGTAAAACATAAGAGTATATTAGCAAGGGAGTCTTGTCATTCCCACATTTCATCACCTACTACGACTCAGAAAACTAAAAATTATCTAGATAATTCAACCTTTGCAAATGGTGATGTCTCAAGTTACTTCCATGAAACTTCGTCTTCTAATGAAGACAAAGACAAAGGAAGGGATAGGGTCAAGCAGTGAATCTATGATGAGTGAAGGGGACTCACAGATAACGTTTCAGGGCCTTTTATAAGTATAAATACTCAGGAGATTTTTGTGCAATAACCAATAGTTGATACCTATAAAGAGTATGCATTAAATTTATAGAGTCATTGGCAAAGATGAAATTTATGAGGATCTTGAGGAAAAAAATCAAAGAAAAACAAATTCGACATTGGAAAGGAGGATGTCTCCAAATTGTTTCATGGTAGTCGATAATTTTACTAAAGATTGAAAAATCCTAAAGATTGAAAAATCCTAAAGATTATAGTTAAAGATTATAGAAAACTAATGATTTCAATGATTTTCTCTATAGATACATGTTGATAAAACTCGTGATTAACTTGTATTATAAAAATGTGATTGAAAGGAATCAAAGGTGTGGAATGTACTTCCTACATTGATCTATGAGAGAAGAATGTGCACAATCTAAAAAAACAATAGTTGTAACAAATTGTAAGAAAGAAATAAACAAAAAACCATAGACATCAAGATTTTCTAGGGAAAAATATTCCATGAGAAAAACGCCACACTCTAAAGAACGCTCAATGTATTATTGAGTAACTAAATGGTTAGAATACATAGTCTTTGTGTTCTCAACAAGAGTGTTCATCATTAGTCGATAGCATAATGGTAATATAAGACTCACACTTTGTGATTTCCTCCATCCCTATCACTTGATAAATATGCATAGTAAAACCATAAACCATTTATGTTTTACCATTTATACATATTGGAAACCAACAAGAGGTTATTCACTTACATTTCTCTCCAAGAATTTTCTACTCTATTACTACACTACAAGTATTGTCTTCTCTACTGCAACACTGTAAATATTCTTTTGTATACTACAACACTACAAAGTACATGACAAGCATGTCCCAACATTCTCCCACTTGCCATATACCTTGCAAGGGTATAAGGGAGAATGCATCAAATCACCAGCTAATTTCTAAGGCCCATAGACTCACAACACCACTTGAATTAACCTATGCCTATAGCTTTTGTCAATGCATTTGCAACATTTTGTAAGGTGTCAACTTTCTCTATTATCACCTTTCCATCATCTACCATGTCCCTAACGAAATGGTACTAGATATCTATATGTTTTATTTTTGCACAAAAGGTTGGGTTGTTAGCTAGACAAATGGAATTGTTATTGTCACATTGAATCATAATAGCTTTCTGACTTAGCCCTACTTATGAACATAATTTCTTAATCAAAATGGTCTCACCTCATTTAAAAAAATATTTTTCTCACCAAAAGCCTCCCAAACTGGGGAGGTATAATCAAGATTATATCATTATATAATTTTTCATCTATCTTGGTACTTTTTCTGTGAAAAAACAGAGGAATTGGCTTGCAAGGCCCATTTTAGCGGTAAGTCTCAGTTTGGAGATTTTGGGTCCGGAACCCTCCAAATACATTTTGAGTTATCAAATTCTATTTTGTGGGGTCAAAAATTCATGAACATATCTTAGAACTCCTTAACATTTTTCTAGACACCAAGACTTTTCCAATGGTGTGAAAATAACCTCAATCGAAGCTTAACATTTTTCTAGACACCATGACCTTTACTATAACAAGTTTGAGTGAAGAGAATAATTCCCATGGTGTTGGAAAACATAAGAGTATATTAGCAAGGGATTTTTTTCATTCCCACATTTCATCATCCGCTATGACTCAAACAACTAAAAATTCTCTCGATATTTCAACCTTTGCAAATGGAAATGTCTCAAGTTATTGCCATGAAAAATCCTCTTCTGATGAAGACAAAGACAAGGAAGGGATAGGGTCAAGCAATGAAGATATGATGAGTGAATGGGAGTCAAAGATAACATTCCAAGTCCTTTTATAAGTATAAATTCTAAGGAGATTGTTGTGCAACAACCAATAGTTGATACGTGTATGAAGACTATGCATTGAATTTATAGAGTCATTAGCAAATATGAAACTTCCGAGGATCTTGAGAACAATGGATTTAATGATGCTACTACTGACACTAAATCAAAGAAAAACAAATTAGACACTGGAAAGGAGGATGTCTCCAAAAAAAAAATTGGTAGTCGATATTTTTGCTAAAGATTGAAAATTCCTGAATATTATAGTTAGAGATTATAGGAAACTAATGATTTTCTCTATAGATATGTTGATAAAAAAAATTATTAACTTGCATTATAAAAATATGACTGAAAGGAATCATAGGTGTGGAATACACTTCCTACATTGATCTATGGGAGAATAATGTGTAGAAACTAAAAGCAAAACAGTTGTAACAAATTGTAATAAAGAAATAAACAACAAACCATAGAAAACAAGATTTCATGGGAAAAAGTCTTCCATGAGAAAAAACCCACACTCTAAAGCATGCTCAATGTATTATTTAGTAACTAAATGGTTAGAATACATATTCTTTGTGTTCTCGACAAGAGTGTTCATCAATGTCATAATTCTAGAGAAATTTCGATAGCATAATGGTAAGGTACGACTCACACTCTATGATTTCCTCCATCCCTAGAACTTCATAGTAAAACCATAAACCATTTATGATTTACCATTTCTACATATTGGAAACCACCAAGAGTTTGTTCCCTGCCATTTCTCTCCGAGTATTTTTTACTCTACTACAACACTACAAGTATTCTCTGTTGTACTGCAACAATGTAAATATTCTTTGCTATACAACAACACTAAAAGGTGCATGACAAGCATGTCCCAACATTCTCCCACTTTCCATATACCTTGTAAGGGTACAAGGGAGAATGCATCAAAGAACAAGATAATTTCTAGGGGCCATAAGGCCCATAGATTTGCAATTAACCTATGCTCATATTTTTTGTCAATGCATATGCAACATTCTATAATGTGTCAAATTTCTCTATTATCACATTTGCATCATCGACCATGTCCCTAATGAAATGACCTACTAGATATCTATAAGCTTTGTCTTTGCATGACAACTTGGCCTTTTAGCTAGACAAATGACATTGTTGTTGTTACATTTAATCATAATAGCTTTATGGCTTAGCCCTACTTATGAACATAGTTTCATAAACAAAATGGCCTCACCTCATTTAATAAAACCTTTTGTTGAACAAAAGTCTCCCAAAAAGGGGAGGTATGATCTAGATTAGATCATTATACAATTTTTCATCTATCTTGGTACTTTCTATGCAAAAAAATAAAAGGAATTGTATTGCAAGACCCATTTTAGTGGTAAGTCATAGTTTGGAGATTTTGGATCCATGTAACAACCCTAATTAATTCTTTAATTATCATGATTAATAAATATTAGTTTAATGAATTATTAAAATAGATTTGTTTTTTAAGACTTATTTTATAATATAATTGTTATTGGTAGTTGAACCAATTTATGGGGGGGATAAGTTGGTTGAGTGATTAATGAGGGGAAGGCAGTTGGATAAGGAAGGGAAGGAAGATAAGGCAGGGGAGAGGACTCAGAAAGGGGAGGTATTTTTGGTTGAGTGATATTTTTAATTTATGAGGGGGTGAGAAATTTGGAGAGGGAAAAGGAGAAGGGAGGAAGCAGTTTGGGTTGCGTCTGTTCTGCATCTGTTTTTCTTACAGCTTACTTGAAGACTCTCACAGGGGCACGTGTTGTTGGCAATTTTGGGCTCGGGGGCCAGGAAATCGTAAGGAATCCTGGGGCTAGGGAGCCAAAGAGGCTGTTCCTAGCTAGCTGGGACGTTAATTGGTTTGGGCAGGATTCATCAACTTCAGTCCAGCTTCAGTTCAACATCAGGTTGAGCTTCAGTTCAACATCAGATTGAGGTAAATACATTTCATTATCATTATGTTCATTATTATACTGTTGTTTATGTTCATCATTATACTGTTGTTTCTGTTCATCATTATACTATCGTTGTTGCTCATCATTATACTGTTAAAACTATCAATTACTATGTTGGAACAATATTATTATGTTGGTAAATAAAGAAGTAAATAAGATAGAGTTTCTGTAATTATATTTATGTTTTATGAGGTTCTGTATGCACAGGCCTTACACATGGTATTAGAGCCAAGTTTTAAAACTTGGACCAGGGCCTACCCACATGTAAGAAAGAAAGTTTAGGAATGTTGTTCCAGCATTAACCCAGAAATTTAAACAACCCCTAAATAGTTATATTGAAATCCTTTACAACAACTTGGAAAAGCAGCCATGAAACCCTCTAACCACAACTAGTAAATAACCAGAAATAAGCATGAAATGTCAATGAACATTTCATGAACTTGTTCACCTGTACAAGTGAAATCCTTGAAAGGAGTTATGTAAACAAAAAACATATAAATAATATGTATATGAAAATATATAGGAGTGTAAATATAAATTTGGGCCCGAGGGCCAAGCTCCAGCTCTAGCTCCACCTAACCTGGAAGCCAAGCACACAAATTTTAACACACACACACACACACACACACACATATATATATATATATAATATACATATTGAAAATGTAAAGGAAGCGCTGGCCTTACACATGGTTTATATATATATATATATATAGATATGTAAAAAAATAATAATAATAATAAATAAAGAAAGAAAAAAAAAAAGGAATATATAAAAATAAACAATTGTTGACCCCAAGGCCAATCTCCACTTCACAAGCCAAGCGCACCTTCCATACACAACACGCGGGTTAAAAATACAACACACCAAATTCGAGACCAAGCACCCAAAGTGCCCAACCACATGGAGAAGGAGCCCACACAAGAGCCTTTCCTTTGCATTATGCGTCTAGGCTAACACACGGGTTAGCACATGCATCGCAACACAATACAATTCGAAGCTGAGACTAAGCGCCATGCACCAAGTCACATGGAAGAGGAGCCCACAATGGGCATTTCATTGCACTACGCGTTCAATATCCAAGTCCATGAGCTCCCATATGAAATCGCCACAGTCTGCGAGCTTGACCCTTTGGCTTACCATACAAACTCATATTCACCATTACGCCATCGTCTAGGTTCTAAGGAGGAATCCCATGAGGGAGGAGGTTTGTGCATAGCTCCAAAATAGTGCCAAACACACAGGTCAACACCCCAACACCATTTGAAGATCCCACGGGTTCATATCTCACCTCACCACAAGCCTATGCACAGGCCAGTGCCCAAGCACAAGGCGAAGAGCCCACGGGTTCCTCTAGATCTCTATATAGTTGTGCTAAGGTATTTTATCTCAGAAATGAGAAAATGTTGAGTTGTTCTGAACACTAACATGAAATACTTTGCAAATAAACTCACAGGCCAACGCTCGAGCCCAAATCTCTCGCAGGGGCACGATTCTATGCACTGTGCATCTAATGCATATGAAGGCTGAACCAAACACCAAATGCAAGTCTACGCCCAATACCAAGAGCTTAGTTACAAAGTAGGAGAGCCCACAAGGGCGCCAGTCCTTCAATGCACAACACGAAACACCCAAACCCTAGATCAAGAGTCAAGTCACCAAAGCCCAAGACCAAGAGCCAAGTCACCATGGAGGAGCCACGAGAAAGCCCAAGGTCGATAACCATCGCGCCCGAGACCAAGTACCTAACAAGAAACCAGGTCGATAACCCTCACGTAAGTCATTGGATAGCCAAAAGCTTGAGAAACCAGTATGCTCTACCAAGCCGCCAAGCCACCAGGAAAAATATCGTCGTCACTAATAGCAAAGGCGTCAATGAGAATCATTGCCTCCTAAATGTATTCCCTGAAGGAATGCATTACTGTAGCGATAGGATGGTGTCAAGCATGTCATTGCAGAGTGGGGGAGAAAAATCCCGACCGCAGTTGCAGGGAGAGGAGAGGCGGCAGAGGAGGTACAGAGCGTTATGCAAGCGAGTGGGGTGTAGGGTTTTGGGTAATGAGAGCTCGAGGGGGGGCGCACGTGGGCCTCATGCGAGGACCCACAATGCTCGATTTTTTTATTATTATAGAGTATTTCAAATTTAATTATTTTGATTTTAATTTTAATTGTTTAATTTAATTATTTAATTATTTTAATTTTAACCTTAATTATTTTAATTTAATTATTTTAAAAATTTAATTATTTTAATTTTGATTGTTTTAAGATAGTTGTTTCAAATTTATTTATTTTAATTTTAAAGTTTAGTTGTTTCAATTTAGTTTAAAATTTAATTAATTTAAATATGTATTTTTTTTTTTAATTTGGTTTAAAAAGAATAATTTGAATTATTTCACTTAATTAAGTGGTTAATTAAAGTATGTGGGTACCTAATATTAATTAATGTTAATATGTGATTAATAATATGAGTAATTAATTAAGTGATTAATCAATGTTAATATGTACATGATTAGGATACTAATAATAATATTAAATTTTGGATTAGATTAGATATGTCGATTAAGACTATTGAAACTTAGGTTAAAGTTTAGTCTAAGTTAGTAGTTTTATAATAATTAATCAACATTATGTTCAAGATCACATTAACTAGTTTTAAAAGAAAATTTTAAGGACTTAAACCATGAGAAAGGGGGAGGGGGCTTCATGTGCGCTAAGAAGGTAAGTTAGAGAAATTGGCGAGTGTGGTACAGTGCTAGCATAGATAGCAAGGAGAGAGAGTCAGTAGTTTTCTTAGGCAAAGAAATTGAGCTTAGATGCTTTAACCCTGACCTAGCCACTTACCCTAAAGAGAGTAATGTTTGTTTACAGACAAGTAAAAAAAAAACTTACACCTAACCCTATGTTTACAAGTATAAGTTGTGCGAATGTGAACTGCCTTAGACTCTTACCTGATGAGCATTTGGTTTGATGCAGATTCAACTATACAAGATGGTAAGGACTCAAGGAAATCGAGGTCAAGGGGAATCATCACAAGGACCACCAATGTCGGCGCTGCCACCACCATCGCCTGAATTTTCTCTCATTTTGCACTCTTTGGAGGCTATTAAAGAGAATTTAAAGGCGTGTCAGCTAGCAGATGTCGAAGTAGAACCCCCACAATCTGGTGTGGGTAACCCCGAAGCATCAAGGGATTCATAGGGAGGGCCTCCACCCGGGGACATCACTAGAGAACTGTAGAAGATCAAACTCCCAGAGTTTGTCAGGGGTCGTGCCAGTGAACGTGTAGAGGCATGGTTGGAACGAATTACATGATGTTTTTCCTTAAGAGACTATGCTTCCACATCAAAAGCGAAAATAACGATCTTTCAGTTGAGGGACAGTGCCTTGAACTAGTGAGGAAAACTGGGGAGGCAGTTGCACCTTACCCCAGACACTGTCTCATGGGAACTTTTTGAGGAAAGGATCCAGAGGAAATATTTGTCGGCTTACTATGAGGAACAATAGGTGGGAGCATTTCATGCTCTAGTACAGGGAAACAAGACCGTGGAAGAGTATGAGATCAGGTTCATGGAGTTGGTAAAATATGTCTCATACATGGATACTAATCAACGATTGGTAGAACGTTTTTTCAATGGGTTAAAACCTAAGATAAGGGCCATGGTACGGATGTGGAAACCATCATCAGTAGCAGAAGCAGTTGAAAATTCACGTTATGCGGAGGAGCATATGAGCTTAAAAAATGGTATGAGATCAACCTTTCCACATCATCCAGGATTCGTGGGGAAGGCACTTATGACCTTATCCAAGGGAGGGAGCTCTAGGCCACCTCCTTATGGTAATAGAGTCACACCTAGGACAGTTGCTACAGGTATTTCAATGGTAGCAAGTGTAGCATCCCACTCATCACCAATGACGCAAGAAGGTCCGCGACCTTCTCAGGGGGCAGCAAGTAGAGGCAGGGGATCTAGGGGAAGGAACTCATTTTAGAGACCGTCATAGAGCAGTGCACAGGTTCCATCTCATGTTACATTTTGGGGATGTGGAGGACCCCATTACCAATGCGACTGCCCAAAGTTGTAAGGAGGATTTGTGCATAGAGAAGGAAAGGCTCCGATGGGAAGAGAAAGTAGTAGCCACTAGATTTATGCAGTAGTTAATAATCGCCATGAAGAAAATCAATCCACGGTGGTGGAGTCGTCAGGTATGCTAAATCATGTCAATGTTAAAATTTTATTTGATTCTGGTGCTACAAATAGTTTCATTTCACCATCTGCATTAGAAAAGAGTGGGTTGACAGCCTACGAGCACAATGACTTTAAACAAGTCGATATGGCTTAGAGGGGAAAAAAAAGGGGTAACACCTAGCGTTGATAATTGTCTAATGGACCTGGGAGTGTGTACTACCTGTAAATTCTAACTGTGTACAATGTCTATTGTAAACAGATATTCAGAAAAGAACATAAAAGATACAATGGCAAATACAAACATTACACAGAGATTTTTCCCCTGGAAACCCAAACCGGGAAAACCAGCATATATTATATTCATACATTATGTTACATTGTTTACAATACAATATACATATAGGAGCCAGCGACATCCAAAACCCTAACCCGATGACCTAGATTAGTCCAAAACCCTAATTCCTTAACTGGAAATAGAAAACCATCGGCAAAAACCATGTGCCGAAAAAACCACCTAAATACATGACGCGTTTCTCAAGGTAGGTGTCATGTTTCCCGAGGAAAAAAAAAATCCGAGGGCACTTCCCCTGGACCCCCGCATGGGGGGATCCACCCCCTGCACCCCTCTCTAACACCCTTGCACGCTTGGCACATACGCTCACACCCTACTACTCGTGCAAAGAATATAACACATACCCAACATTCTCCCACTTTTTGTTTTCTTTGCATATAGGGGGTTACAGGGTTACATAGTAAAAAATCCAAGGCAAAAATGCCCATGGATCCTCTACACCAAGAGAACTTCTCAGTGCTCACAGATTTTGTTAATGAGTCTGCAACATTCTTCAAATTGTCCACCTTCATCAGTGATACTTTCTTTTCTTCAATCATGTCTCTCACAAAGTGATATTGAACATCAATGTGCTTTGTCTATGAATGATAAGCAGGGTTCTTCGCCAGAAAAATTGCACTCTGACTATCACACTCTATCCTTACATCTTGTTGTACCAACCCAATACTTGAAAACAATCTTTGTAACCATATTTCTTCCTTACTTGCATGAGTGGCTGCCATGTATTCAGATTCTGTAGTTGAAAGTGCCACTACAACCTGTCTTTTACTCATCCAACTTATTGCTCCTCCAAACAGGTTAAACACATACCCGCTTGTAGATCTCCTACGATCCAAATCTCCAACCCAGTCTGCATCCACAAAGCCATGTATATTGACCACTCTGTCCAATCTCGATCTTCCTTTGTAGCACAATCCATAGCTAGCAGTGCCATGCAAATACCTGAAAACCCTTTTTATTGTTGTCCAATGCTCCTTCCCTGGTTTTGACATATACCTGCTCAAAACTCCCACTGCATGTGCAATGTCTGGTCTAGTACAGACCATTGCATACATCAAACGGACAACTGCACTCACATGTGGAACATGAGACATGTCCTCCTCTTCTTCATGTGTCTTGGGACACTGATCCACAAATAACTTTACACCAACAGGAATAGGAACCTTGACCGGTTTACATTCTTTCATATTAAACCTCTACAATATTTTCTCGACATATTTTCTCTAATTTAACCAGAGTTTCCTCTTTTTTCGATCTCTTTTAATTTCCATTCCCAAAATGAAATTTGAAGCACCAAGATCCTTCATGTCGAATTTAGAGGACAACTGAGTCTTCACATCCTGGATAATCACCTTGTTGTTTCCTATCAGCAACTTGTCATCCACATACAAGACCAAATAAATCAAATGATCACCAATTAATTTAGAATACACATAATGATCCTCTTTGTTTCTTGTGAAGCCAAGTACCATCATATAAGTATCAAATTTTTTATACCACATCCTTGGTGATTGTTTTAAACCATACAGGGACTTTTTCAGCTTGCATACCAGCTCCTTCTTTCCTTTCACAGCATAACCTTCTGGTTGCTTCATAAGGATTTCTTCTTCCAGATCCCCATGCAAGAATGTTTTCTTCACATCCATATGTTCTAATTCAAAATCAAATGCAGCAGAAACAGATAACATAAATATTATAGAGGTTAACTTGGAAACAGGAGAAAAAATCTCACCAAAATCAATTCTCTCAACCTGGGAATAACCCTTTGCTACCAACTGAGCTTTGTATTTCTCCACTTTTCCTTCTGCATTTAGCTTCTTTTTAAATACCCATTTGTTGCCAATGGGCTTTCTTCCAGTTGGCAACTCCATGAGATCCCAAGCCTCATTCTTATCCAAAGATGCCATTTCTTCTTCCATGGCCCTTTTCTAGAGATTTCCATCCTCTGAATCCACTGCCTCCCTGACAGTTCTAGGATCATCATCAGTAATAGACAAAGAAAAATTTGAACGAAAATAATATGGACTATACCTTTCTGGTAGCCTTATTTCTCGATCCGATCTCCTCAATACTGGAGTATGAGGATCTTCTTCTTCTAATTCATGTTCTTCTGTAGAGTGTGCTTCATCATCCTTTAAATCAAACTCTATCTTCTCTGGTTCTTCCTTACTTGGTAGGACTTCCTGTTTAACAACATCCTTCATTTCTCTAAATACCACATCTCGGCTATACACTACCTTCTTAGTTTCTGGGTTCCAAAGCTTATAACCTTTGAGACCATCTTTATATCCAATAAAGATACATTTTTCAGCCTTCTTATCCAGCTTACTCCTATTTTCCTTTAGAACATGAACATATGCATCGCAACCAAATACCTTAAGATGTGTGAGAGAAGGTTCCTTACCAGTCCATACCTCTTGTGGAGTCTTGTCACCCAACGTTGATGAGGGTGATCTGTTGACAAAATAACATGCAGTACCCACTGCCTTTGCCCAGAATTCTTGCCCTAACCCAACACCACTGAGCATGCACCTTGCTTTTTCCATCAGCATCACGTTCATCCTTTCTGAAACTCCATTTTGCTGAGGTGTATATGGAGTATTCTTATGCCTTGCTATATAGCACTTCTTACAGAATTCTTCAAATTCATTCCCGCAGAACTCTCTGCCATTATCTGTTCTCATCACCTTAATTATTTTCTCTGTTTGATTCTCAACAAGATCCTTAAACTCTTTAAACCTGTCAAAGACTTCAGATTTCTTCCTGAGGAAATATATCCAATTTTTCCTCGAGAAGTCATCTATAAATGAGACATAGTACATAGATTTTCCCAATGATGGGACTGACACGGGTCCAAAAACATCACTGTCAAGTAGTTGTAAAATTCCTTTTGCCCTCGTTGCACCAGAGGGGAATCTTACCCAATTATGCTTCCCATATAGACAATGTTCACAGAAATCAAAATCTAGAGAGATGTTAGACATGCCTTCAACCATACCTTTACCGTGTAATAGTCGAAGACCCTTCTCTCCGATATGCCCCAGACTTTGATGCCACAACATAACCTTTTCTCCAGAGACTGTAGGAGTTCTTTCTTCTTCAACTCCAATATCAAGAACAATAGAGCTATTACACCCATCACTAATAGTTCTTCCTAGTAGCTTATACAGAGTTCCAAACCGAACTCCCTTCATCAACACCATTGCTCCTCGAACCATCCTGCAAGTTCCCTTTTCAAAAATTGTTTTTACCCCTGCATCTTCCATTTTGCTTACATAAATCAAATTTTTGGCCATACCTGGGATGTGTAGAACACCAAGCAGTGTTCTAATCCTTCCATCTATGAGTCTCAACTTGACCCTTCCTCTTCCTATGATTCTGGTTGTCGAATCATTGCCTAAGAAAACATTACCTCCATCATACTTTTCATATTCGTAGAACCACTCCCTGTGGGGAGTCATATGAAAGGATGCACCAGAGTCAATCAACCATGCCTCATGATCTGCATGTGTGCTTGAAGAGGCCAAGTACACATCCCC
>ML777288.1:592463-607777 GCA_009831015.1 Picea engelmannii | reverse complement strand
CCAGGAGATTTATATATACCCTTAGACTTAGATCTCCCACTTGAGAAATTAGATCTATTTCTTCCCTGGGAACGTCCTCTTGCAAATAATGTGTCTGTACTATGTCCTTCCATATTCTTCCGTCTCATCTCCTCTGACAACAAGGATGAGACCACTTCTTCAAACTTCAAAGAAGTTGTATTACTACCTATGGCCACAACCAGACTATCCCACGAGTTTGGTAAAGAACACAACAAATTGATACATTTATCTTCATCTAAAATTTTAATCTCAACAGATACTAACTGACTTACCACAGTATTGAAGGCGTTCAAATTCTCTCCCACCAAGTCTCCATCTCTCATCCTCAAGTTATACAGCTTCTTTCTCAGGAATAGTTTATTTACCAGGGACTTAGACTAATACAACTTCCCCAACTTTTCCCATAAATCCTTGGCTATAGCGTCCTCTGACAGATTCAGCAATACTGAATCGGAGAGACGCAGTCGGATTGTGCTCTTTGCCTTCCGATCCATCTTTTTCCAGTCATCTGCATAAGTTCTTGTAGGTGCAGTACCTGGATCTACCGCGATCCACTGATCTCTGTCCACCAGAAGATCTTCCATGTTGAGCTTCCACAGCTCAAATCTTTTCCCATTAAACTTCTCAATCTCCATCTTCAAATTGTTTTCCATTTCTTTTCAGCCGAAAAACAATATCGCAGATCTCCCACTGTAACAAGGCTTATCACAGTCCCGAGCCAGACCCTTGACCACAAAGGTGTCCCCCCTGAAGCCAATAAAGCTCTGATACCAAATGTAAATTCTAACCTTGTACAATGTCTACTGTAAACAGATATTCAGAAAATATACAATGGCAAATACAAACATTACACAGATATTTTTTCCCTAGAAACCCGAGCTGAGAAAAACAACATATATTATATTCATACATTGTGTTACATTGTTTACAATACAATATACATGTAGGAGCCAGCGGCACCCAAAACCCTAACCCAATGACCTGGATTAGTCCAAAAACCTAATTCCTTAATCGGAAATAGAAAACCATCGGCAAAAACCATGTGCCGAAAAAACCACCTAAATACATGACACGTTTCCAGAGGTAGGTGTCACGTTTCCTGAGGCAGAAAAACAAATTCTGGGGGCAATACCCCTGGACCCCCGCGCAGGGGGCTACGCCCCCTTGCACCCCCCCTCTAACCCCCTTGCGCACCCGATGCATATACTCAGACACTACTACTCATGCAAATAATATAACACACACCCAACACTACCAGGTTGAAGGTATACGTCACTGCTCTTGGGACGTATGACCTAATCATTGGAATGGATTGGTTAGAAACCCATTGAGTTATGGTAGATTTCTTCGCAAAAACGTTTCTTTGTGTTGACGATGAAGGAAGGCCAGTAGAGATCCATGGTGTACGTATAAAGGTGTCTCTATGCTTTATATCGACCATGAAGGTTGAACGTTGTGTGAGGCAATGGTGTTGACAATATGTAGTGGACGCAGTCAATGAAAGGAAAGGACCCTCCTTGGATCAGTACCCTGTATTGTAAGAGTTTAAGGATGTTTTTCCAAAAGAGTTGCTAGAGTTACCTCCTAAGAGGAAGCTTGATTTTACTATTGAGCTAAAACCGGGTGCAAAGCCAATTTCCAATACTCCGTATAGGATGACAGCGCCATAACTTTGTGAGTTGCAAATGCAGTTGAAAGAACTACTCGACTTATGGATAATAAGGCCCAATGTCTCACCTTGGGGTGCACCAATAATTTTTGTGAAGAAGAAGGATGGTTCCTTACGATTGTGTATAGATTACAGGTACTTGAATCGTGTTACTGTGAAAAATAGGTACCCAATTCCATAGATAGATGATCTTTTTGATCAAATGAAAGGAGCATCGGTGTTCTCAAAAATTGATTTGCGATTAGTGTGTCACCAGTTAAGGATTAAGGAAGGAGATATTCCTAAAACTGCATTTCGAACTCGGTTTGGGCATTACGAGTTCGTGATGGTACCTTTTGGTTTGAACAATGTGCCAATAGTATTCATGAGCCTCATGAATGGTGTATTCTGAAATTACTTAGATCATTTTGCACAGGTATTTCTAGATGATATCCTCATCTATTCCAAGAACGAAAGAGAACATGAGCAACAATTGCAAGTGGTGTTGTCCTGCCTTAGAGAGAACAAATTGTATGGAAAGTTGTCAAAGTGTTTATTCTTCCAGAAAGAAATTCACTATTTAGGTCATATCATTTCCGGTGAAGGAATCTCTATGGACCCAGAAAAGGTAAAGGCCATTATGGAATGGCCAGTGCCGAAAAATGCGCATGAGGGAAGAAGCTTCATGGGGCTAGAAGGTTATTACCGAATATTTGTCAAAGGGTTCTCTAAAATAGCGAAACCCATCACCACTTTGCAGCACAAGGGGGTCAGGTATGAATGGACAGAAGAATGCAATAGTGCATTCATCGAGCTTAAGAGGTTACTAACTAGTGCACCAATTCTACGAGTGTCGGATATGGAAAAAGACTTCACAGTTTGCACGGATGCCTCGAAGCAAGGGCTGGGAGCCTTGCTAATGCAGGATGGAGGAGTGATAGCGTATGCATCAAGGAAGTTGAAGCAACATGAGGAGCTCTACGCTACTCGTGATTTAGAGTTGGTAGTTATAATGCTAGCTATGAAACTTTGGAGGCACTATCTAGTGGGGCGAAACATTGATCTCAAAATGGACCATGAAATTTTAAAACATCTCTTCACTCAAAGGGATCTTAATTCTAGGCAGAGGTGATGGAGTGAGTTTATGAGTGAGTAAGATTTTGGTATTTCGTACATCAAGGGAAAATAAAATGTGGTTGTGTATGCCTTGAGTAGGAGACCACGTGTCTTCTCCTTGGTACCCTTAAAATTCAATCTGAGGGAGCATGTGTTGACGCAACTCCTTGGATACAATTGGTACTTAAAGGTTACGTCAACCCTTCATAGTGGGAGGCAATTAGATCCAAAGTATGAAGGATATAGCCTGGAAGCAGATGGACTATTAAGATATCAAGGAAGGATGTACATCCCCGAAGGTGGGGATATTCAAAGCATCATACTGAAGGAAGCCCATAGAGCACTTTATTGTGCGCATCTGGGTGTGAAGAAAATGTACATAGACTTGAAGAAGCTTTTATTCTGGGTAGGCATGAAGCGCGATGTAGTCCATTTATTGACCAAGTGCCTAGAGTGTCAACAAGTGAAAGTCGATCACCACCACCTGACAGGTCTCCTACAACCGCATGATGTCCCTATGTCCAAGTGGGAAGTCATTTCTATGGATTTTTTGTGGGGTTACTGCTCACATCAGATAGAAATAATGGCATTCTTGTGATAGTTGATAAGTTAACCAAGAGTGCTCATTTTATTCTGGTTAGAGACACTTGTGATGTCACTGATGTGGCACGCGTGTTTGTAAGTGAGGTCATCCGTTTTCACAGGATACCCAAGAAGATCATTTCATATAGGGACTCTAGATTCACTTCGAGGTTTTGGAAAAGTTTGCAGTCAGCGTTGGGGACTCAGTTGAACTTAAACACATCTTATCACCCTGAAAAAGATGGGCAAACCGAGAGAGTAAATCAACTTATGGAAGAAATGCTTAGGATGTATGTTATGGATAATCAAACCCATTGGGAGAAGTACTTACCTTTGGTAGAGTTCTCCTACAATAATAGTTTTCATAGCTCCATCGAAATGCCACCCTACGAAGCTTTGTATGGAAGGCCATGCAGAACACCATTGAGTTGGGAAAGATTAGAAGACCGAGTGACAGTTGGGCCAGAATTGATTCAAGAGATGGAGGAACAGGTGATACAGAGTAGGTAGAGACTAAAGGAAGCACATGATAGACATAAAAGTTATGTTGATGCACATAGGACTGACCGAAGTTATAAGGTGGGAGATCAATTTTTCATTTGTATCAGGCCTAGTAAGAGTACCATTCGTTTCGGGAAGGGGAAAAAGTTGTCACCTTGATTTATAGGACCGTTCAAAATCCAAGAGAAAATTGGACTCATTGCCTATTGTCTCGTACTACCACCCCACTTGCATAAAACTCATAATGTTTTTCATATATTTGTTCTATGTCATTATGTTGTTGACGAATCACATAAACTGAATTGGAAGGAATTGCAGGTATCATATGTGGGAACCCTCGCGGTAGAACCGTTATGCATATTGGACCGTAGAGTCCGGTAGCTCAAGAACCGTCTGGTAGACCAAGTTAAGGTCCAGTGGGATAAGTATAGTCCAGGATATGCTACTTGGGAGGATGTCGAGACATTACGACGAGATTATCCATCACTTTTTTGACCACCTCGAGAATATATTTCTCGAAGGTTGGGTGTATGTAACGCCACATTTTGACTTCAACAACTAGGATTACCTGAGGCCTAATCACCTTTATTTTATATTCACTATGAAACTATTAATGATACACTCGAACTTTTAATACGTATGAACCTATATGAATGTTTAACGTTATTTAAATGATGATGGATATTATGCAATCTATTATATGAATGTCAATTCTATGAATGTTTAACGTTATTTGAATGATAATGGATATTATGCAATCGATTATGTGAACAAAAATTCTATGAATGTTTAACATTATTTGAATGATGATGGATATGATTCAATTTATTATGTGAATGAAAATTCTATGAATGGTTAACGTTAATTGAATTATCGGGATATTATGCGATCTATTTCTAACTTGAAAATTTTGACATTTAAATTTGTTGGTACGTGGATACTGAATTGAGATTATGGTCGAATACATTTACATGATGATAATGCATAGATATGTATGAGTTGTGTTATAGACTAATCTACAGGTCAATGGGCTATGAAATAGCCAAAGGATAATGGTAATAAAAGTGGATGTCATGACCACCGACCGAGAAACAATATGGTATGAATCTTTGTATGTGAAATTGTGTTGGTTCAAATGCATTGCTATGATGTGTGGACCAGTGCAGGTTTTTCACGTGGTGAGATTGCCTAAAACTGAATATACGATGACAAAATTCCCAGCAACACAGTGCCACTGTATATTTCATGGTAGGGTGTGGACCCTATTCCTATTAGGAGGGGTGGAGGCATTTCCCACCGTGTATCCTCTGAAACCTAGAGTAATGGGAGGACGGTGTTAGCTCACGCTTCCCTAGATGTGTGATGGTGACTGTCAGTTGCCTGATGGGGAAGCTTGGTCAAGAGAGTGACACTTCCGCTTACAGGTTCTATTTGGAGTTAGGTCAATATAGTTGACGCTCCAAGATAGTCCAGCATAGGAAGGATAGGAATGGAAGACAAAAGTAAGTTAGGGAGGAAAGATGAATAGAAATAGTTGAGAGTATATGGAGATTTTCCTTATAGTGGAATTTATTGTTTTCCCTTCTGAAAAGAAAATATGTATATATGTATATTCATAATTACTTAACTGAACAACAATTGTCTAAATGAATGTTGTTGAGCTAAATTATTGTAATTAAGGGATTTTGCAAACTTTTTAATTGGTTTATTATCTTTTATAAAATGAATAGTATTGTTGATTAGATTGGACGCATACAAGAATTACCATAGGTGTGATAATTATTGTCATTAGTACATGCACAAGACTTGTATGTGCGATCTACACATGCATTTCTTGCACATGTACACTAGTATGTATGAGTTTTATTTTGCTTACTTACTGATAATGTTGTTTATTGGATATGAATGTATGAACCTTGTGTCATTTCTTTTGTATTGTAAATTCCTCTAACTTCGGGACAAAGTTTCTTGAAGGGTGGGTGTATGTAACAACCCTAATTAATTCTTTAATTATCATGATTAATAAATATTAGTTTAATGAATTATTAAAATAGATTTTTTTTTGAAGACTTATTTTATAATATAATTGTTATTGGTAGTTGAACCAATTTATGGGGGGGATAAGGTGTTTGAGTGATTAATGAGGGGAAGTTGGTTGGATAAGGAAGGGAAGGAAGATAAGGAAGGGGAGAGGACTCGGGAAGGGGAGGTTTTTTTGTTTGAGTGATATTTTTAATTTATGAGGGGGTGAGAAATTTGGAGAGGGAGAAGGAGAAGGGAGGAAACACTTTGGGCTGCATCTGTTCTGCATCTGTTTTTCTTACAACTTACTTGAGGACTCTCATAGGAGCACGTGTTGCTGGCAATTTTGGGCTTGGGGGCCAGGAAACCGTAAGGAATCCTGGGGCTAGGGAGACAGAGAGGTTGTTCCTAGCTAGCTGGGAGGTTAATTGGTTTGGGCAGGATTCATCAACTTCAGTCCAGCTTCAGTTCAACATCAGGTTGAGCTTTAGTTCAGCATCAGATTGAGGTAAATACATTTCATTATCATTATGTCTATTATTATACTGTTGTTTATGTTCATCATTATACTGTTGTTTTTGTTCATCATTATATTGTTGTTGTTATTCATCGTTATACTGTTAAAACTATCAATTACTATGCTGGAACAATATTATTATGTTGGTAAATAGAGAAGTAAATAAGATAGAGTTTCTGTAATTATATTTATGTTTTATGAGGCTCTATATGCACATGCCTTACAATCCAAAACCCTCCAAATCCATTTTGAGTTATCAAACTCCATTTTGGGAGGTCAAAAATTCATGGACATATCTTAGAACCTCTTAAAAGTTTTCTACACACCAAGACCTTTCCAATGATGTGAAAATCACCTCAATTGAAGCTTGTATGTGGAAGTTATGCTTCCGACAAGTTGACCTACCTTTTTTACTACAATGGTCTCGATTGGATGCCACATCATTCTTCGTTACTCACACATGTCGGGATAGTCACGTGGGACTTTCAAGAAGATTTTAAAAGGTCCAAAACCCTAACTAACGAAAGGTTGAGAATGGAAAAATTCTCACCCTACGAGGAGAAGGGGTTACATTTTTTTAGCATTGTACTTGTTCCATAGTTGAGCATCTAGGAGTTGGATTTTGAGAGCATAAAGGAGGAGGTAGGAGGTTTTGTAGTAACCATTCATGCCACAATGTCAAAGGAAACTCCACGATGGGTTCCCCTTTCTTTGCAATTTATGTTTATAACTGAAAAAACGATAGCAGAGCATAGGCCTCACCTTCTAACTGGGTTATCTCCTGTATCGGGTTTCACAAGATACATCTTGTGTTTAGTTGTGGTTGACCTGTTTATTTTCTTGTTTTTTCTTTTCTATTTCAGTTATTTCATAAATTCCAAAACTAAGCTAGTAATAATTAATCTAAGATCTAAGAGTGAAATATCCATAGTAATTTACAAATCATTGGCAATCAATATTGACGTCAAAATTAGGTTCCCTCCACACCAAACTTAGTGGGAAAATGCTTTGATTTGGAACTTGAGACTAATTGCTAAATCAGATGGATCAAGGGATCAAAGTGAAAGAAAGGTTAAAAAAAAATCAAAAGAAAATTTGGAAAAAAATAATAGGTAAAGAGATGACCTCATTCAAAAATAGTGGTAGATTTCGAAATAGAGGCACTTGAATGGTACTCAATGTGAATAGAGGGCTTAATTTGAGGACCAAACAGAATTTAATCAAGGACCATACGAGTTCGAACAAAAGAAGATTAAGAAAGAAAATAAAGACAAAGAGGAAGATAGATGCACTAATTCGAGGATCAGAGGCAACGTTTATAAAATTCTCTGGTATTTTAGGTAATGATAACCTTCCTCGCAAAAGATTTGAAATCCCTGTAAGGTATTGATTGCTTGTGAAATAAACAAATAACCCGAGTTTACATGTGAATGTCTCCAAAAATCTTCCCAACCTTCAAGACTAGCTACTATCATGTATACCTCATGTGACCATCGAAACCTCCTGCAAATATTTTCTTTGCATCCAATCTTCTAAAAACACTCCAGATTTTTTCCTTCAAGTCTTGGAAATAACCTGTAATATTATATCCCTTCCTCTGAATAACAATTCAACATAAATGTGAACAGACCATCATCATTATGCCGGATAGATTCAACTCGATAATGTCTTTCTTTTTGTAAGGGTTCAGCCATCGTTTTCCTAATAGATCCTTGCATGGCCAACTTTACTTTATAATAAAGAACCTAGGTCCGATTCAAAAATCGGTCCATCCAAGCCAACACTATAAAGGCATCTAAATCATGTTATATGGAGAACCTGCATTCTATTAAAAAAAAGTATTATGACCATTTAAATCTAGAACGTTGTCCTAGGAGACTCTAAATAAAAGAGAAATCAGCCAACACTATAAAGGCATCTAAATCATGTTATATGGAGAACCTGCATTCTATTAAAAAAAGTATTATGACCATTTAAATCTAGAACGTTGTCCTAGGAGACTCTAAATAAAAGAGAAATCAGCATGCCCTAGAGAATCATTCAAATTCGTCAAATATGTATTGCTCCCTAAAACTTGTGCAATAATCCTTCATTCACGAGGTTTTTTATGTGTATCATGCAATGGTATGGGCCTCGTTCAGGTTATCCTAAGAGTTGGGACCTTTAATGCTAGAATATTGTAATTACTCTTACTAATAAAAAAAACTAGAAATGTGTTGGGTTGAGTTTCAAGGTTTATTTGTTAGTTAGATCTAGTTTAGTTTAGTTTGTTTGTTTTTGTTTTTTTTCCATAATTGGACATAGATGGATTTTGTTATCTAAAATTTTCCAAAATTCTATTCTATAGTAATATCCTATATGTATTCATATCTAATTTGTGAATCAATGCAACTGTAAAGTCATGAATTGTAGCAACAATTCAAGGTCTTTGATGAATATTATAGAATTCATAGTAAATTTCCCTATCTTCTTCTATTAAATGTGTGATTGGTAATACATTCTTGTTCAGTGATGATAAAAGTTTTTCATAAATAAATTAAATTT
The DNA here is from genome assembly GCA_009831015.1 of Picea engelmannii. Taxonomy (NCBI): domain Eukaryota; kingdom Viridiplantae; phylum Streptophyta; class Pinopsida; order Pinales; family Pinaceae; genus Picea; species Picea engelmannii. The sequence continues at coordinate 598,826 of ML777288.1, read as the reverse complement.
TTGATGGAGGATTTAGTACATGTACTCATAAAATGTGTTTGGAAAAATTACAATTTTGTCCGGTTTTGTCTTATGCAAAAAATAAAAAATAAAAAAATGGCTTAAGTAGTAACAATCTTGCATAATGACATATCCTCATTCTCACATAGAAGAATTAAAAAGTTTGGGCAATCAAAATAAAGATGTTATTACAATATCCTCATTCTCACATAGAAGAATTACAAAGTTTGGGCAATCAAAATAAATATGTTATTACAATATCCTCATTCTCACATAGAAGAATTACAAAGTTCGGACAATCGAAATAAAGACATTATTACATTGTCATGATGTTTGTGATTTTGTAGTTCATGGGTATGTATAACTAGCTAATGAGGTAGTAGAAAAACCCTTGACAAATTCTCAAAAAGGTCATGAGAAAACAAGAAGAAGGACGCAAAAGCACTCTATCTCATCCAAAATGGCTTGGATGATAGTATATTTCCCAAGACCTCAGTAGCAAAATTCTCAAAGACAGCGTGGGACATCGTAGAGAAAAACTAAGACAGTGTGGGACATCTTAGAGACCATCTATTAGGGCATTTCCAAGGTAAAGATAGTGAAGTTGTAGACATTAAAAATGAGTTTTGAGAATTTGAAGATGAAGGAGTTAGAGTCACTAGACCATTTCAGGACCCATGTCATGAACATTGTAAGCTAATTAAGAATGAATGGTGAAGAAATTCCATATCAAAAAGTGGTAGAGAATGTTCTTAGCACCTTTCCTAAGAATTTTGATGCATTGGTTGTATCCATTGAATATTCTAAGGACTTGAAAAAACTATCAATAGACGATTTGTTGGGATCTTTGCTATCCTATGAATCCAAAATAAATAGGAATTATGATTCATCTTTGGAAAATGTATTCAAATTTAAGGTTTCTATCTCAAGAGGGAGAAACAAGAGTAGTAGTAGTGACCAAAGAGATAGTAATTAAGATTCAAAACAATAAAGGAGGGTATATCAAAACCCTCATAGCTCAAGTGGAAGCAGTAGTAGAGGATCACAGTTGAACCAGAGGTATGATACATCCAAGGTTAAGTGTTTTTATTGTAATAGGATAGGTCATTATTCACATGAATGTAGGAGGAAGAAAGTCAACCTTAGAAAACATGATGAAAACTATTCTAACACATATGAAAACCTTGAATATTGTTTATTCCTTATTTCTAATGCTTCCCAAGAGACCTATAATGATATTTGGCTTATAGATAGTGGGTGTAGCAATCATATGATAGAAAATAGAAGCCTAGTTGAAAACCTAGATGATTCAATAAGGAATAAAGTTAAATTGAGAATAGACTATATTGTAAATGTTATGGGAAAAAGGAATGGTTAACATCCTAACCAAACAAGGCCAAAAAAGCAACATACCATACGTGTACTATGTCATAGGTTTGAAACAAAACTTCATCAGTCTTGGACAACTTACCCAAAAAGGGCATGATGTAATTTTTAAGGGAAATGATTATTTTATATATGTCTAACCTCATAGTAATATGCTGATTTATAGGGTGAATATGAAAAATAATAGAATGTATCCTCTTTCCATGAATTATGGTAGAGATGATGTCTCATTTTCCAAAAAGACAACAATTTTGGATGAATTTTGGTTATGGAATTTCATATTTGGTCATCTACATTTTGGTGGCCTAAAATTATTACAGAAGAAAAATATGGTTCAAGGTTTTCCTCCCATTTAGAGCTAGTTCATGTGAGAGATCCGTTTTGGAAAAGAAACAAAAGGACAGTTTCCCAAAAGGAGTATCTTATAGAGCAAAGGCACCCTTGGAGCTGGTTCATATAGATCTATGTTTCCTAATGTAGAATGAGTCACTAGGAGGAAGTTATTACTTCCTAACCTTCAAACATGATTACAATAGAAAGACTTGGTTGTACTTTCTTGTAAAAAAATATGAAACTTTTGACAAGTTGAGAGTATTCAAGGAATTAGTGGAGAAACAAAATGGTGATCAAATTAAAGTGTTAAGACCAGATAAAGGAGGTTAATAGGATTCAAATGATTTTCATGTTTTCTACAAACAACATGGAATTAAAAGATAGTTTATAAAAAAGTATGCACCTTAGCAAAACGGTGTAGTAGAAAACCATTATGAATATGGCTAGAAGCATGCTCAAAGGAAAACATTTGTCAAATGATTTTTGGGGGGAAGCATAATATTTCTCTGTATATGTTTTGAACACACCTCCAACTAAAAGTGTGAAAGAAAAAGTCCCACGAGAAGCATGGGAAAGTATGAGATGCAATGTAGCATACTTCAAAGTATTTGGTTTTGTGGCATATTCTCATGTGCCTAAAGATTTGAGGAGAAATTTAGATAACATAATAAAAAAATGCATCCTTCTTGGGTAAAATGATGAGTCTAAGGCATATAAATTGTATAATCCAATTACAAAGAAGGTGATAATAAAAAAAGATGTTGAATTCAAAGAATATTAAGCATGGGATAAGATTATATAGAAGACCATAACTGTTGGAGAAGCAATACCTCAACCAAAATATGAAGCAAAGGAGTAGATTGCACAAGGTGGGAAACAAGGTTCACAAACCCAATCATCAGTCATAAGTACTCCAATAAGGACTCCAAGAAATTATGTTCAAAGTGAGTCACCTTAAACCAATGACCTAGTATACTCTTATTTCTTAATAAAATAGTGAATATGACCCTACGATTGTTTCACTGAGGTCTACAAATACTAGACGTTTGAGAGAAATATATGAAGATATAGAAGTGCATTCAAATTTTGCATTGTTTATTTTTCAACCCACATATTTTGAACAAGCAATTAAAAACAAATTAGGTCAAAGCAATGGAGGAAATGGATTCCATAGAGAAGAATGATATATGAGATCTAGTAGAATTACCATAAGGTAAAGATTGCATTGATGTAAAATGGGTTTATAAAACCAAGTTTAATTAGAAAGGAGAAGTTGAAAAGTACAAGGATAGATTGGTAGGAAAAGATTTTTAACAACAACCTAGAGTTGATTATAGTGAGACCTTTGCACCCATTGAAAGGTTAAATACAATTAGAGTTATCTTAGCCATATCATCTCAAAACAGGGACATTTTGTCAAATGGATGTAAATTTAACATTCTTAAATGGTATTTTAGAAGAATAAGAAGTCAATGTAGAGAAACCACTCGGATATGTGATAAAAACAACATGAAGATAAAGTTTACTTATTGAAGAAAGATCTCTATGGACTTAAAAAAGATCCCATAGCTTGGAATAGAATGATCGATTCATATACGATCAATAATGGGTTCAACATAAGAAGAAGTAAATCCATATTGTATAAAAAGGTGAATAAGCAAGGTCAAATCTTGAGTTTTTGTTTATTTGTTGATCAGATGAAATTCACAGGAAATTTTTTAGTACATAAATTTAAATCATCCATGAAATAAGAATTGGAAATGATTTATTTGGGGTTAATGAGATATTTCCTTAGCATTGAATTCATCCAATCAAATTCGATAACTTTTTTGTTTCAAAGAAAGTATGCAATGGATGGCTAAAAGGGATGAACTGTAAACCAGAAACAACTCCAACTATAATAAGGACAAAGCTCTGCAAAGATGATAAAGGATCCAATGTAGGTCTAACTCTCTTCAAGAGATTGGTTGGCCATGTATCTCACTTGCTAGTGTCTAGACATTATGTATGATGTCAATTTGATTTCCAAGTTCATGGAGTCTCCAAAATACTTAGATTGACAAGTTGGCAAAAGAATTCTGAGATATGTGGTTGGAACAACAAGATATGGTATATTATATTCTAGCACTAGTAATGATTCCTGGGTTGTATATACTAACAATGATTTTGCAAGTAGTATGGATGAAGGGAATATTACTTCAGGATAAGTATTCCATATTGGTTTAGGTGTGATTTCATGGGAATCCAAGAAGCATCCCATTGTGACAATGTCATTAGTAGAAACTAAGTATGTAACAACAACAACAACATATTGTCAAGCAATGTGGTTGCATAAAGTATTGAGCGATCTTCAACAAGGATAAGAAGTACCAACTCCATTATATTGTGACAACAAATTAACAATATATCTATGAAAGAACCATGTATTTCACCAAAAATAAAGCATATTGATACTCAATATCATTTCATTAGAGAGCTTGTAGAAAATGGTGAAATCTACTTGGAATTTTATAAATCAAAAGGCCAATTGGATTATATATTTACAAAGCCATTGGCAAGAGATTTGTTTGAGTTTCATAGATATAATTTAGGCATTCTAAATGATGACGCACTTAGTGGAAGTAATTAAGGGGGATTTTTAGAATATTGTAATTACTCCTGCTAATCAAAAGCTCTAGATGAGTTGTGTTGTGAGTCTCTAGGTTTATTTGTAAGTTAGATCTAGTTTCTTCTCGAAATTGCACCTAGACATATTTTCTCACCTAGATATTTCCATAAGAATATTCTATATTATTCTCCTATATGTATTTATATCTCATTTGTGAAGCAATTCAAATGTGAAGTCATGAGTTATAGCAATAGTTCAAGGTGTTCTTCTATTAGTTGATGAATGTTGTAGCATTTGTAGTAAATTTCCCTACCTTCTTCCATCATTTAATATATCAATGACCTTTTGGAACTTGGAATAAATCCATGATTTGAAGTTAAGATGAGAGAGATAGTTGAAAAAGGTGGGAGTTACACAAAGAAATTAGAATCACTAAACTTTGAAAAGTTCTAACTTTATCATAACCTATCGAGGAACCATCTTTTGCAAAGTGTAGAGAAGAGTCAAGGATTTCGATGGAGTTGTTACCCATCCATATTCAAGGGATTTCTCATAATTTTCATAATCCAATAAGTTAATATTTCCCAATGTACAAGGAATTGTAAACGCACATTATCATACTTACACACTTCATAATCAAATTATAAGAGTTGTGTTGAATTTTCAATGCCTAAAAACTTATAGGCAACCTATTCTAGGGATTTAAATATAAGTTTGGATGGAATTCACAAAATGCACTAAAATCATTTTTAATGAAATTTGAGGCTTCATTAAAAGTGATACTTTGCCTAAATTGTTTTAGCTCAGCTCACCTTACAAGTTTGTTATATAATTTTTGAAAAAACTTACTGAAACCAGTGTGGTCCATAACCCATTGAAAGATCTTAATCCATGAAATTTACCAACTAACATATGAAAGATCTAACACTTTTCACTTAGGGAGAATGTCAACAGATCTTGAGAATTAGTTATGAACCATTAAATTGTGGACAAATTCCTTGATAAACTAAGGTAAATATGAGAATGATTCCACACAAGTCAGTGCCATTTACATCCAAGAAATGAAAAAGATAAATGTTCATGACACATGTAATGTGAAGAAAGCGGAAGCAATGGATTTGCGACACAAATTGACTCAATAATGAAGATGACATATATCAATACCAAGAAAAACATACATGCTTATATTCAATAAGAAATAGATCTAGTGGTCAAAAAGAAACTATCAATTAAGATTAAAATAATTTGGTCTAAGAAGTGGAGCAAACTAAAAAAGGTTTTATTTCAAAATTTAAAGTGGTCCCAAAGTTAGTGATTTAGGGAGTTATTGAGGCCTCAAATGACACACTAGAAGAAGTTAGAATCTCTACAACTGATTTTTTGTTACCATGGGAAATTTTGAGAGAAAATAAGTTATTTACCTTCAGAAGCACCTCAACTTTAACAATGGGTCCCACAAAACATTGTTCAAGTTCCAAAAGTAGAATCCCCCTAATCCTGGTATGATTCATTTACTAATTGAAACAAAGGAAAGAATGGTAAGATTAAGTTCTTTAAAAAGAATTAACTCAGTAATACATGTGGAAGCCATAATCCCAAAGGTTTGATGATGAGAGGTTTTAAAATTTTCCCTGGGATAGATCATCAAACCTCATGGTGTTTCTCCATTACCAATGCGCATCCATAGCCTTGATGGAGTAACCTCAACACCATAATCCTTTCTCTTCCTTTCCCGATCCCTTATCACTAAGAATTTGAATTGATGATTATTGGATGGGGAAGAAAATGAATTTTAAAAGCAAGAGGGATGGTGCCTATGTTCGAGGGTTGAATTTTTTATTCCTAGGGATGGTGACTAGGTAATAGGAATACCTCTTGAATTTTTTATTCCAAACTAATGGTTATCATGTGTATCCAATCTCACCTATCCTTAATTTGAGTGGAATGGATCCCTTGAGACAAATGACTCATGAAAAACACTTAAAGTTATAGAATAATCCAAGCATTGTTTTACCAAATAGGCTTGTCTTACACTA
>ML777288.1:580736-592413 GCA_009831015.1 Picea engelmannii | reverse complement strand
AATTTGAGTGGAATGGATCCCTTGAGACAAATGACTCATGAAAAACACTTAAAGTTATAGAATAATCCAAGCATTGTTTTACCAAATAGGCTTGTCTTACACTAGTGTACTTGAATGATTAAAGTGTCATTTTAGACAATATGGTTTCTTAGTTACATAGACTAGTTCCTCGAACAACTTATTGCGATTTCCGTGACTTGGATGAGATGCATTTACTCATTAAGCAACTCAGATCTTCAACTTCAAAAAATAAGGAACATCATAATTAAAACTTTAGTGAACCCAATGGGAAAAATAAAAAAAACCTAAAATATTTCATGGGAAAACAAAAAAATATGAAATCAAAAGGAAAACAATTGAAATTGAAAGGTAGTAAAAATAAAAAATAAAAAACACAAGAAAATAGAGATCGAAAAAGGAAAACTAAACTTGAGCCTACTAAAGTTTGGAGTGGCAAACTATCACTTTTGGATAAGATTGAAAAAGGATACACACAAAGGATATGTTTTTTGAAAACAAAAGAAGACTACACTATGCATGCTTTCCACTCCCAAACAAATATGCAACATGAAAAGATCAATTCTCATATAGTGGGTAGAAAAAGGGTCTTCCCTATAAAGGTTGGGAAACTAAACAACTTGCCTAAATATGCTTCAATGATTGATTGTATCAAGACTTATTTCACTACTATTTGCTCAATTCTTGGAAAATGATATCCGGGATCCTTGGGATCTAGGCGGATTGGGATTGAATTGTTAGTTCCTCTTATGATGTTTGAGTTTCCAAAAATATGCATCTCTACTTCCATGTATTGCTCAACCAATTTGTCTTAGTGTTCCTTTAAGCAATTTCATGAATCCAATGCCTTGATTGTTCTACATCATGATAGATGATATGATAAGAAAATCATGGAACTTAGTTGGGTCTTCTTGGAAAATATGCATATCAATCATAAGGTCAAAATCATGTCATATATTCCTTTTGGATGACATTGATTGTTATTAAATATTGAGAATATGCATATGAACTATTATGATATAACCTATGGATATCTCTTTCATATTTCTTGATCATGAACCATTCACACTCTAAATATGATGGAGCTTTCCTATGAGTGAGAGAGACTTTTTAAGATGAGAAATTGATATCCATGGAGGTGAGATTTTTTATGATGAGGAATTGATATCCATGAAGATGATTACCCAACTATGATCTCTTCCTTGAGACTTTCACAACACTAGAGGGATATTAAACATGAGGGGTTGAGTTTATTCTCCAATAGCTCTTCTTATTTGCATAAGCATGCCACCAATGAGCCATCCATATGCATTTCTCAAAATATTCACTTTCTAAGATTCTTTGGTGTCCTTAGGTCATAGAGGTGTTATAATCATAAAAAACATAAAGCTAAGATAATCCTATGTTGCAAAATATCAATCTATAGGCTCCTTTCTTTTGTCTAGCATTCTCGTAGAATGTAGATTTGTGTGTGGTGCATTCAATCTCCTTTAGATGATCCATCAACATGCATTGTTTGCTACACAACATACACCAATCCAAATTAGTGGTGAAGTAAGTTGCACTCAATTCTCAATTCTAATCATGTAGGCAAGAAAAACTAGTGTATCTTCATAAGCATCATGCATTGAGACATAAAGTAGGTTTTTTATCATCTTAGAGAAATGAAAGAAAAACCCTAAAGTATCACATATGAAAAGGACTTCAAAATCAATAGCGCCAAATATCGTGCTCTTAACATGTCTCATTCTTTTCAAAAATTGGTTCATTTAATGTTTTTAAGAATGTGTATCATGCTCTTAACATGTGTCATGCTTTTCGAAAATTGGTCCATTTAATGTTCTTAAGAATGCGTGTTCATTTGGTGATTCATGAAAATAATGATATCATTTTTTCCTAAGTATATAATTTTTACAACAATTAATTCCCAAGCAAGACATATGCAGGATAAGGATATGAGAGATGAAAAGCAACATCACAAAAATAAATGATTAGACCAATATTTATTTAAATTCATTGCTCCTTAACAAATTTATAAGAAAATTAAATCTACCTAATATATCCTTTACCGTTCATAGTCTTAAGGGACTTAAATTACATCTTTATGGGATCATGGTTGAAGATGCAATCATGGGCCATGATCCTTTACCGTTCATAGTCTTAACAGACTTAAATTATATCTTTCTAAGATCATGGTTGAAGATGCAATCATGGGCCATGATCATGGCTCACAAAGAATTACTATGAAATACTCTATCAATTGAACTTGCCAGATTCATAAAACCAATGCTTTTATTAAACAAAATCCATAATTGTTTATAGGTTTTTAATCTACTTTATAAGCTTACCAATTTTATATGCTTACCAATTTTATATTAGGGGATGAGGTAACTGGGTAGAATATGGAAATTCATCTTCCCATCATTTCTTATACATGAGAACTCTGCACATGGGTTATTTGTCAAATCAAAGAAAAGTAAAATTCGAACCAGCCTTCAAATTTAATCATTCAAAACATAGCAAGGTCTATGCTACCATGGATAAATTAATTTAATCATTCAAACCATAGCAAGGTCTATGCTACCATGGATAAATTATTTGGAAGGAAAAAATGAAATAACTACTTTGCTAACAAAAACTAAAATCAAAGTAAATCAACCAAAAAAATACTCTATTCTATACTGTTGAAATAATTAAAGCATTATGAAAATGATTCATAGCGGTAAGTATGAGATACTTGCGTGTTTGTGGAAACTTTTGTGCAAAAGACAACTCAAGAGGTGATTGACATAACTACTCAAGACATTTGATTGGTTGCTAGTGCTTATTGAATATTATTCTCCTTTGTACTTGACATCAAGGTGTAAATATTCTGCTTTTTCCTGCAAACGTTTTAAATATTCAGTGTGTGCATCATTACATGTGTCTTCTATAGTCAGAGCCATTTTTAGATGATTAATAGCTATAGGATGAACATTGATAGTACATGATGCAACTATGTTTAGACCTATTTTCCAAAAATGAAAGTTATCGTCACATTCTTGGTCAACATAAGCAATCTTAATGTCTTTTGATTCATGAACTTGTGATCACAGGTTATGTGTGGACAAATGATCTTCTAGTTTTATTATTAGTCTTTGTCGTAGGCATAGAGGGACTATAGTGATCAATAATTCATTGACACCATATTAGTTTGTCTTTTGACCACAAATGTTTGCATAATATCCATTGTTGGAGCTAGGGAACTAAATGCATTGATGTTTATATAATAAAAAGTACCATATATGTAATGATCTGATTGGATAACAGATTGGAAGTCTTATTATCGGCTTCACTATTCCCAATGTTTTATATGTTAGCATATCCAAACTTTTTGATCAGATACAGTCTTTTTGAATCATATATTTTTCTTATGCATTGCTTGAAGGTGGATTAATGCTAGTATTAGTTCGAATGTTTGTCTTAGCATTTTCTACTAGCTAAATTTATCCCAATGTTTGATATGCTAGCATATCCAAAGTTTGTCCTTCGAATACATTCTCTACTATTCGAATTATTGTTACTAATTTTATTTTATAAAAAATTATAATAATTGTTTTTTGGTACGTAAGAGACCTGCCACACTGCATTCTTTCTTAAATGTTTACAGAGCATTTCTGACAGACTTAAATGTTTACCTAACAGGCTTCGCAGTGTTAAATGTTTACTTAGCAAGCTTGTTACAATACATTTTCTTCCATTTTTTTTATGCAATGTTCTCTGCAATCAATTTGGGCAATATTGTACTTCAGCGGCATTGTTGGTTCATTGGTTCATGCTTGCTTCTTGCATCTCCACTTATTTCTTATTTTCTTGTTGTTGTTATTCTTGTTTGTCTGTTCATCTTGTTGCAGTTTGCACGTTTGGGGTTCTGCAACCGGGATTGGAACTGCGACATTCCTGGTCGACTATTTGGTGCTTACTTCTTTGTTCGCTGGATGTTGCTTATTGTTGTTTGATTCAACTTTGCAGGGTTCGGGTCCTGCAGCTGCAGGTGGGCATTTTGGTGCTTCTTAACTAGGTTGTTATTTGTTGCTTGCTCTTGTTTGCCTAAGCTTTGCAATGTTGGGGTGCTACATCTGCAGTTGGATCTGTTGTTACATTGTTTTGAGGTTGGCTCCCCATAAAATACTATTAAGATAAAATAACATACAAAAATTTGCACTCGATGTAAATTGCATCTATTACGGCTTCAACCAGAGTTTGTCAGGCTCCACCTATATTTCATAGCTGGCGATTCTTTTTCCATGGTTTATGTCTTACTATGGTTTCATAGTTATGAAAGTAAGTGTTGTTGTCTGAGCGATATAGTTATTCTCTCTCTCTTTTTTTCCTCTTGTAAACTTTCTCGTTTTTTACCTTTTGTTCTTCTGCTCTATTATGTGTTTCTGGTTCTATACTTTCTCAGGTTTCTGTGCTTGTGGGTTCTCGGTGTGGCGAACTGAAAAATCGTTATCTCCATCTATATCTTCACATCATGATTCTGACCGACCGTAGTTCGGTTGCATACTTACCCAATTTTATGAAAGTGACTTCCCGAATAGGTGATATCAAACCATGGTAACTCGTGCTTAGTGTATACATATTGCACCCAAAACTTTCGTGTTCTACAATTCGACCCTTCACTACTCAAACTCACAGCCCTGCCTCTGCCTACGATGACTCTGTCTGTCCAACGTGCCTTTCCATACCTAGTCGAGTTTTCAAAGTTTTGCGGGTTCACGGGTTCCTGGGTTTAGAAAAGTTTAAAAGCATTTTGTTGCTCCCCTCCATCCCCGCTACCTTCCACCCTTCCCAATGGAAATTAATTATGCTTTCAAAAATGACAACCGACTAGACAAGTTTGAAAATATTGGCTTTAATAAGAGGAAATCTCGAGGACATCTCCCATTAAAATGCATAGACAGACAAATATTATGGAATCTGATAAAAAAATTTGCCTACAATTTGAATTTGCAAAAAACAAATATTGGTTCTTTTAGTTTTTTAAAGGCTTCATCATAGTAACAGTGCAATATTGTACTACCTCTCTTCCATCCACAGAGGCCTTGATGTCATGTCCCTCTTTAATACTGTGCATATGTTAGATGTTGTCAGATTTGAGAATCTGCTCGGATATGGCAATGTTATTACGTGCTACTAGTCACTATTCATCACACATATTCGAAAAGATTGGCATTAATAAGAAAAAAGATTGAGGGCATCTTTCATTAAGACGAATTAAACCAAAATATATGGAAGATCATACTGTCATCCTCCAGCGTTGCTTTTAAATACTTATTGCCATTTCTCTCTATCATCAAAGAGTTGGGATTTAGGGTGCCTTCGTTCTAATGTTCCTGGTCATGGACATGTAAGACAACTTAGAGATTCCATTGAGGCCTAAATGAAAGAAGAAAGACTGGTTTTATGTGACATGAGATTTGAGCCAAAAAAAAACTCTGTTATCCAACAGAAACTCAGACACAGAAAAAGAAAAAAAAACAAGTATCTTATGGTTGGTGTTCTCCCTGTATTCGATGCTTTGGTTGGTTGAAAAGCCTGCCTGGAGATTTGTTTGTTGATCTTATTTGTTTTCTTGATGGGAGTTGGAAGGGATTTTCAGGTCACGTGCAAAATGCTCCTTCGTTGAAGTAATATTTTCTTCCAACAACATAGATTTGGCAAGTGTATTGAATTCTGCAGAGCACACAAGAATTTGTCTTCGTTAGAGGAGTCTCACTTACCGTGGCTTGCAAAATGGTCTATGATATTCGGAAATGTCGCGAAATATTACTCCGTTCGCGAATGTACCCAGAAGCGGGTAAGAGAAATTGTATGGGTGGATAAAACGACATACTAAAATTACAGAAGTTTCTATTTCAAATTTTGTTGAGGTACTTCTGGGTGTGGTAACAGACTTGACAAAAAGACATGTTCTTTGTCAAAGTTTGTTCACTATCCTCTAGATGTTGTTACAGACTCCACATACAATCAACTATCTATCGCTATTGCACATTTTTTATTTTACTACTCCTATGCATATAACTGGATTATGGACTTTACAACATTTTCTGAGGATTACTTTATACTACCACCTTCTGCAAGAGGTTTCACGTGTTCAGATAATGATTTGGTTTCTAAAAATCACCTTTTACTACCACCTCCATGTAATCATCTTATTTCATTCTTTAGAAGAGACCTTAATGTAGTGGTGTGTTTCTAGATCTATTTCAATCTAATGTCAATCTTCCTACTGTATACCTTGCATTGAATGGGGAAAATGCATTTCTTATGTTGCAGTTTATGCGATATTTGATAAAAAAAATAAAATCAAACCATACATTTTTTTTTTTAAATATAGAACAATGTATTTTTTTGAACAGATGCTTGTTCGAAAAGTTTTAGGCATTCTTTGGGGTTCACGTCCTTCAAGGATGTTAAGCAATCACAAAATTAATATTTTTCGTGCCAATGCAATTGAGTCGTCATCCACTATGGCAATTGCATTAACATTGCAATGTCAGATAATAGATGTCTGGCATGTGCCTAATTTCAAGGTCATTATCGCATAGGACACCCAACGTCCAAATATTTATGGAATCAAACCAACATTGTAGATTTCGTGAGAAAGCAACACTAAAGTCGATGTTCTTTGCAGGACTGACAATCCTGCAGTTTAAGTACTTTGACAATGACAACCCTGCTTGTTCACCACATTGTCGCAATGCAGTTAGTAGCATTGTTCCCATTGCCACCGCCAATGTCAATGTCTAAGGCCGAAGCTATCTAGAGCCTGGGGTCACCGCCTATGTGGATGCCTGAAGGTGAAACTACCTAGATCAAAATTTTATTGTATGTCGAGTCTCTTGCTACATCTAGAGGTCGCTCAAAACTATTTGACATAGAAATTGGTTGTTTGTCAATTTTGTTATAACTTTGGCATAAAACGTTCTGTAATTTCAGGATATTGATTCAAACGCCCATACATATTCTCATGTTGGTTGGTATCCAATTTTATAATTTCTTACTGATTGTATTCGGGCATGGAGTAATATTTGGTGTCACTTTCGAACATTGCAGGCCTTTCTGTGGGTCGCCATGTCTGCCACCCCTAAGACGAAAGATATATTCTGATGCAATTTGCAGCATTTGATACACTTTCTAGACCTATGCTGCCGGAAGAAGACATGTACTTCAACAGAAGAACATTTTGCAGTTGGCTTGGACGTTCCTTCCAATTTATTGTAATAAAACAAAGAAGTTCAACATACAAATCTTCAGGCAGGCTTTTCAACCAAACAAATTATCGAATATAGGGAGAATAACAGTCACAACATACTTGAATTTTTTTCTTGTCTCGGCTTTTGTTGCCTAACAGGATTTGTTTCCCCCATAATTGGCATCACATAAAACAATTCCCTTGACTTTGATTTGAACCTGAATCGCATTTCTAAGTTGTCTCAGATGTCGATGGTTAGGAAAATTACAAGGAAGGCACCTTAAACCCCAAGTTTTCAACGACATAGGGAAATTAATACTTAACAAAGAATGGAATATTGAATAACCAGCCAATGAAAGCAGGCCATATCTAGAAGAGACAAGCTATTCAAAAAATTGGGATAGATCTAGTTGGCAGCACCAATTAAGTCCAAGACTCGAAATTGATATTCAACTCGTTTTTTTTTATGAATCAAGCATTTAATCGTCAAGAAGATTGTCAACAAGTTTCATTATTGTACATATTTTTTATTGGTCGACGGCTGGCCAAATCACAGTCATTGTGGAAAATAATATCAGTTGTATTTTGTAACCCATCTTATTTGAATATAGAATATTTGCGGTTTTATTTTTTTATGGTGTTTTCCAATCTTTGGTATTGCTTTTCATTTTGTTTTGTACCTTTTTTTGTGTGTCGTTAAACATGGACAACAATATTTTCTTTTTGTTGCCCAGTACTTCAATTTAAATAAAGGCTACTCTATTCGTTCCTTACATTTTACATGGAAGAATAATTTGTCATAGGCCATACTTATGTGGCGTCATCCTTATACTTACGTAAATAGAATGAATTAATGACTATTACAACAAGGCAACTCAAGTGTTGAAGCCATGTTCTTGTTCAATATCTTGCATATATTGCAGCTTCTTATATTTGATAATATCTATGCATATATACTAATACGAGTACTATTGGAATAAATATAAAAATATTCTCTTAGCCAAAACTTAGCCAATTATCTGGCCACCAGGTCCCGGGTTTGCGGTATCCAACACTTATTTCCCCTATTCCATCATATACATCTTACATCCAAAGAACTTTTGTGATCTGCAATTCATGCTTTAACTAGTGAGAACTCAACAGGGGTTCGAAAAGATTGGCATTAATAAATGAATAATAGATTTTATTCTATGAGATACTTAGCCCTTTTTCCCCTTTTCTTCTTCCCGTCTATGGTCGCTTTATGGTTGTATACTTAGTCGCATTTCAATGATCACGGGTTCCAGGGTTGGCGGGCTGACATATCTTCATCTCCATCTATATCCTTACATGGCGAATCCGACCGAACGATGTTCCTTTCCATACTTAGCCAATTTTATGGTCCTGGTTGCCAGGTTGGCACTTTCGAACTCTGTTGCTTCTTGTTGTTTTATATACATATTTCACTCAAAACTTCTGTGGTTTCAACGAAATTTGTGAACCGAACAACATCCTGCAAATTGGGAGATGATTTGCATTTGAAACAGAAATAATCTATTAATATATATTAATATGAATACTATTGAAATAAATATTAAAACTTTCTCTTGGCCAATACTTAGCCAATTATCTGGCCACCAGGTCCCGATTTCACGACATCCAACACCTATGTCCCTTGTTCCGTCATATACATCTTCCAGCCAAAGAACTTATGTGATATGCAATTTATGATTTTACCAATGAGAACCCAGCAGGGGTTCGAAACATTGGCATTAATAAACGAAAAAATGGATTTTCTACTGTCAGATACTTAGCCCTTTTTCCCTTTTCTTCTTCCCGTCCATTATCACTTTCTGGTTATATACTTAGTCACATTTCTATGATCATGGGTTGCAGGGTTGGTGGGCTGACATATCTTCAGCTCCATCTATATCATCGCATGACGAATCTAAACGACCGTTGTTCCCTTCCATACTTAGTCAATTTGATAGTCGCGGTTTCCGGGTTGGTGCATATGAACTCACCTTTTCTTCTTGTTGTCCATTATCTCTTTCTGATTATATACTTAGTCTCCTTTATATGATATCTGGTTCCAGGGTTGGCGTTCTAACATATCTTCGTCTCCATCTATATTCTCATATGACGAATCCGACCGATCGTTGTTCCTTTCCATATTTAGCCAATTTTATGGCCGTGGTTATCGGGTTGGCACTTACGAACTCGATTGCTTATTGTTCCATGATATACATATTGCACTCAAAAATTTTGTGATCTACAATTCCACTACGGGCTCCTCGTATACATTAACTTCACTCAAAGTATTTGTCACTTCCTTCCACCCCCACTAACTTCGCTTCCTTCCTAATATACATTAACTATGCTCTTACTAGTGGCAACTGAACACATTGGTACGAAAGAATTAGCACTCGATCCTCCACCATATACAAATAGACTACGAGACTCTAACATCGTCCCCTCTTCTGTGTTACACATTATGCATTCAAATGTTTTGAGCTATACAATTTGGCCGTCGGGGCCTCGCATATTCTAGGGATACCTTGTCACCCTATTTTGGATCCTCGTGTTGGCGGGTTCATGAAATCTCCAACTCCTAGTCACTGTTTCATGTTCTACCCATCCTAGTACTTCTTTCCAGATATGCAACACCAAAAGTTTAATACTAAAATGACATCATGCAACAACCGTAAAGATCGAATTTTGTGAACCGAATAGGATCCTGCAAATTGGAGGATGATCTGCATTTGGACCAAAAATAATCTATTAATATATATTAATATGAATACTATTGGAATAAATATAAACACTTTCTCTTAATTTTTCCTCTTTTCTCCCCCTCTATTATCCCTTTGTGTTTCTATATTTAGTCACATCTATATGATCATGACCTCCTGGATTCGCAAATTGGCAACTCTTTATCTATATCTTCACACCATGAGCTCGACTGTTAAGAACCAAATATCAATATAGCATAGAAAAACCTTAGAATAAGTACGCAATGCCTTGAAAAAGAGATAAATTCAGATAATAAGCCTCTTCGAGGGGGAAACCTCCTTATGCCCACATAAATGTATAATTACAAGATGATTCCAAATGAAAATGTATCCTTGGTATATATAGGAGACTAGGAGTTATAATTACAACTAATGGACTAAAGATGACATAAATAAAATAACATTACTAATGTAATATTCCCCAATTAAGGGGTAATGAGCCATTATTTAGGGCTTAACATGCCCCTCCCCTTGAGACAAGTGTTGTCCACAACACTTGAGTAACTTTGGATGCTTCTGTATAAAAGACTCATCTTCCCAAGTGGAATCTTCAGCCAATAGTTTTCTCCATTTAATGAGATACTCTGAAATGGATTTATTCCTCAACTAGTGAATTCTTGTGTCAGTGATGGCTTTAGGATCCAATATGATTTTTCCTTCCACTTCAAGTTCTGGAAATATAGTTTGAATTGGGATCTTGTCACCTATAACCTTCTTTAAACATGAAACGTGGAAAACTGGGTGTACTTGTGAAGATGCAGGAAACTCCAATTTGTATGCCATAGTACCAATATTTTGCAACACCTTATAAGGGCCATAGTACTTTGGTGATAATTTATTATCCTTATTGGCTTGCTTGAGGGACATCTATTTGTATGGTTGTAGTCTTAAAAACACCCAATCTCCTACTTCAAAACTTCTTTCACTACGATGTTGATATGCTTGTTGTTTCATGCGATTTTGTGCCATGGTTAGGTTGTCCTTTAATATTTGGAGAACTTGTTGTTGATACTCGATGCGATCTTCCATTGCTTGAACCTTAGAATTTTATTTTAGAGAAGAAGTGATGGAAGGAGGGTGGTATCCATAGAGTGCCATAAATGGTGTCATTTTTGTTGCAGTATGAAAGGAAGTGTTATACCACCATTCTGCCAAGGGTAACCATTTGAACCATTGTGTTTGTTTATCAGAGACAAAGCAATGAAGGTAGCCCTCCAGACATTTGTTCACTATCTCGGTTTGTCCATCAAATTGAGGATGACAGGATGAGCTATGAGCCAATTGAGTACCCAAACAAGAAAATAATAATGGCCAAAAATGTCCAATGAAGATGGGATCTTTGTCACTTAGAATAATCTTTGGGCTGCCATGTAGCTTTTGAACTATCTCCATGAATGTGATGGAAACTGTACTGTCTTTGAAGGGATGAGAGAGTGCACAAAAGTGTGTGTACTTGGTCAGTCTATCAACAATCACCATGATGACACTCTTTCCTTCAGACTCCAGTAACCCTGTGATGAAATCCATGGAAACCTCCTCCCAACGCTGACTTGGGATGGATAATGGTTGTAAAAGACCTAGGGTCTTAATTGTTTCCACCTTATTTTGTTGGCAAACCAAACATTCTGCCACAAACCTTTGAACATCA
>ML777288.1:557517-578693 GCA_009831015.1 Picea engelmannii | reverse complement strand
CTTGTATCCTCATAGTGTGCTATCATTTCTTCCGTGAAAATTGTCCAAGTGATGAGTGATTTGTGAGAACAAAGCCATCGATACCATACAAATTGATTGGGTTCTAAATATAAAGAAGCAATTCATACCTTTTGTGTATGTGGAACATTATGTAGATCAAAGAATTGCTCCATATGAAGTATCCATGTTATTGGGTCCTTTCCATCAAACTTCCTCATATCGATTTTAGGAACATGGTTGGTCTTCAACCCAAAGTTAGAGTTTCTCCATTCTTGATTCATCTTCCTTGTGTCCTCATCATGAATTTCATGAGACACATTTTCAGTTTCAGGTGTCCTCTCTATCAGGAAATTTTTCATTCCTTCCATGTCCTCTCTTCAATGCCACGGGTTTGATCAAAATTGGATGTGCAAAGTGGAATTTACGGTAACTTCCCCACAACTTGTTGATTTTTAGCCTTTCTAGGAGATCTCACTTGTATAGCGTTCCCTGCACAAAATAATTGATATACAGTTATGAAACTCGTACCAAATATACTACAGACTTTCCAATATCCAATGCAGTTAGTCTCACTCAATTTGGATACTCTAGGAAGAAGTTATGATAGTTGTACCTAGAACATCTTCTTGAGACTAGTCAATAGGACTAGTCAGATACCCTATCTTCCACAGGGTGTATATAAAAATGTATGATGACCCAAAAGCTACACGTTTTACCACATATACCTTACTAATTTTTGTGAATATCCTCTGGAGTTTAGGGTATGAAACGTTAAAGAATAGTTTTTATAGAGAAAATTCCACAATGACTCAGTTCAGGATGATTCCAGAACCCTATGTTGCACAGGTTGTATCTCTGAAAGTATAAGGCCTCCAGAGAAGAAATTTTAACCCAACGTACCTTGATCTGTATACTAAATATCCTCCAATCCCTTCCTTCTAAAATTTTGTAGAGAAAAATTTATAGCGAAAATTCCAAGGTGTCTCAGATGTAGCAGCGAAACCCCAAGACCTTGAGCTCTAATACCATATGTTAAGAACCAAATATCAATATAGTATAGAAAAACCTCAGAATAAGTACTCAATTCCTTGAAAAGGAGATAAATTCAGATAATAAGTCTCTTCAAGGGGGCAACCTCCTTATGCCCACATAAATGTGCAATTACAAGATGATTCCAAATGAAAATGTCTCCATGTAATATGCCCCAATTAAGGGGTAATGAGCCATTCTTTAGGGCTTAACACCGATCGACCATGGTCCCTTTCAATACTTATCCAATTATCTGATCACCGGGTCCCGAGTTTACGGTATCCAACACTTATGTCCCATATTCCATCATATACATCTTGCACCCAAAGAACTTCTGTGATCTACAATTTATGCTTTTACTAGTGAGAACTCACCAAGGGTTCGAAAGGATTGGCATTAATAAACAAACAGTGGATGTTCTTCTGTGAGATACTTAGCCCTTTTTCTCTTGTATTCTTCCCTTGTATTATCGCTTTCTATTTATATACTTAGTCCCTTTCTATGATCGCGGGTTCTAGCATTGGCGGGCTAACATATATTCATCTCCATATATATCCTCACATGACGAATCTGACTGACCATTTTTCCTTTCCATACTTAGCCAATTTTACACCCACGGTTGTCAGGTTGGCACTTTCGAACTCTACTGCTTCTTGTTCCATGATATACATCTTGCACTCAAAATTTACGTGATCTACAATTCCACTGCAGACTCCTTAGGGATTTTTCCCTTTTCTTATTCCCGTGTATTATTGATTTATGGTTATATACATAGTCTTTTTTCTATGATCGCGAGTTCCAGCGTTGGCGGGCTGACATATATTCATCTCCATCTATATCCTTTCATGACGAATCCGACCAACCATTTTTCCTTTCCATACTTAGCCAATTTTATGTCCACGGTTGTCGGGTTGGCGCTTTAAAACTCTGTTGTTTCTTGTTCCAAGATATACATCTTGCACTCAAAACTTCAGTGATCTACAATTCCACTGCAGACTCTTCGAACTCACAAGCTTCACTCTACCACGGTTCACAAATGTTTCAAAGTATATGTCGCTGCCTTCCATCCCCACTAACTTCATGTCCTTCCTAATATACATTAGTTATGCTCTTACTAGTGACAACTGAACACATTGGTACGAAACAATTGGCATCCAACCCTCTGCAATATACAAATTGACTACCGAATTTTGACATTGTCCCCTCTTCCATGTTACAGATTATGCATTCAAATGTTCTGAGCGATACAATTTTACCGTCGGGGCCTCACGTATTCTGGGGAGACCTTGTCACCCTATTTTGGATCCTCGTGTTGACGGGTTCACGAAATCTCCAATTCTTAGTCACAGTTTTGGGTTGTCTCTTTCGAACTCTGTTGCTTCTTGTTTCGTGATATACATCTTGCACTCAAAAAAAATTTGATCTACAATTCCACCGTGGACTCCTTAGCCCTTTTTCCCTTTTCTTATTCCCATGTATTATCATTTTCTAGTTATATACTTAGTCGCCTTTCTATGATCGCGGGTTCCAGCGTTGTCGGGATAACATATCTTCATATCCATCTATATCCTCACATGACGAATCTGACCGAACGTTATTCCTTTCCATAATTAACCAATTTTATGGCCACGATTGTCGGGCTAGCACTTTCAAACTCTGTTGCTTCTTGTTTCATGATATACATCTTGCACTAAAAACTTTCGTGACCTACAATTCCACCGTGGACTCCTCGAACTCGCAAGCTTCACTCTACCACAGTTCACAAATGTTTCAAAGTATCTGTCGTTGCCTTCTATCCCCACTAACTTCATGTCCTTCCTAATATACATTAGTTATGCTCTTACTAGTGACAACTGAACACACTGGTATGAAACAATTGGCATCCAGACCTTCGCGATATACAAATTGACTACCGAATTTCGACATCGTCCCCTCTTCTGTGTTACAGATTATGCATTCAAATGTTTCGAGCGATGCAATTTGACCATCGGGCCTCACGTCTTCTGGGGAGACCTTATCACCCTATTTTGGATCCTCCTGTTGATGGGTTCATGAAATCTCCAATTCTTAGTCACTTTTTCCTGTTTCGGCCATCCTCGTACTTCTTTCCAAATATGCAATAGCAAAGTTTTAATACTAAAACGCCATCATGCAAAAACCATAAGGATTGTCATTAATAAGACAAAGTCTCAAGGACTAACCATCCCTACATAACCTGTCAAGAAACATGCAAAGAAGATCTTGCCAACTAAAATTTCAATATATTAGAGAAAACAAGTCCGGGTCAACATTTCCCTATTCCATACTTGGACACTTTTTCGATTCTGGGTTCTTGGATAGAAAACCTCAAAATTGTGTTTGGAATATTCTACAACTTGCAAACAGTGCCCAGAGTTCTACGATATACAATTTGTCTATTGGAATGCCCCGTCACAAGCCCAGTCGTTCGTCGTTCCTTTCAATACTTAGCCCCAAGTTGGTTGTATTTCCATGACATTGTACATTTACTGTGTATCCCTGTTTCATACTTAGACATTTTTTCGATTGCGGGTTCCCAGGCTGCCAGGCTCAGAATTGTGTTTCCAATGTTCCATGACAACCAAGCAGTACCCGGAGTTCCGTGATATACAGTTTGTCCACAAGAAAGCATCATCATGCCCAAGAGATACAATTTGACCCTCGGTCCCTCACCTCTATTGGATGTATCTTGTAGCCCTATTTCGAAGTGTCACGAACTGCTTTCGATAATTAGTCATTCCTTGCTTGTTGTTTTGTGTCCCCACCACCTTCCTACTTCTCTTTGGAAATGAAATTGGTAATCTTTAATGCTAGAAATTCCTTGTGCATAAACCTTAAACATGTCATTAATGACCATCCTCTCTTTTGTGGTACACATTTTGCATTCAAGTACTAAAACATACAATTTGACCTTCGGAAAGTGACGTCTCATGGGGAACCATTGTCACCCTGATTCTGAGGCCCATCCGATGACTTTCCATACTTGTCCATTTCATGGAATCTTTATCGCGGTTCCTTGGGTTGGCGGGTTCACAAAATCTCCAATTCTTAGGCACTGTTTACTATGCCCGACCAAGGTTTACTGCCAATAGTTCATCATGCAACATTCGTATTGACCACCATTAAAAAGAAAAAGCATCGACAACACAGTGAAATTTAATTAAAGCTCAACTCGTTGAATTTAAAATAATTTATCTTCTCTCATTTTCTCTTTATGGGATATATTACAAGTTTCAATATGTTAGCGAAAACGAATCTGCCCAGTCATTTCTCTATTCCATACTTAAGCCACTTTTTTCAATTGCGGGTTCTCGGATAGGTGGGATCACATTTTCACCTCCATTGTTCTGTGTCCTGCAAACATTACTCAGACTTTCACGATATACAAATTTCCCTCTGGACTGTCCTATCATACCCTCTTCTTTGTTATGCGTATTGCACTCAAAAAGTTTTGAGATATACAATTTGACCCTCGCACCCTCATCTTGAACAATTTTACATTGTAACCCTATGTTGAAGCCCGCCTGACTGCTTTCCATAATTATACACTCCTTAACTGCTCTTTCCCATCCCCGAGACCTTTGTAATTGTTTCTTAATATGCAATTATAAACCTTTCATGCTAACAATTCACCATGCAGGAACCGTCAACATTGTCATTAATGAGTGAAATGATCGAGGAGATATCCCATTAATATGCATTAAACCAAGATCTACGGAGAGTTATATTGTCCCTTCTGATTGTTCATCTCAAACACGGGTCGTCGCATTGGCCCGTTCAAGAAATATACAATGATTAATCGCTCATTTCTGTATCCTCCATGTTCACACTTCTATGTGTGAAATTACTAGTCTTTAATGTTAACAACGCATCATGCAACAACCATTGAAATTGTCATTAATGAGTGAAATTCTCGAGGAGATATCCCATTCACACGCATTTGGACCAAGATTTGTGCAGCGTTATATTATCCCTTCCAACTTTCCATTTCATTCATCGTCTGGAGCAAACAAACATTCTTGTAAACTTATGACAACATGTCGACAACAATTTTGTGGAGATACAGTAAATATATTCGAACATCAGGACTAGAACTTCCAGTGGTCCAGTGAATACTTTTACTATTCATCCTGTTCCACCCAGAACAAAGTGATTTGGACTCTGGAATCACTCGTGCAGGCTGTGTCCCTGAGGCTTTTGACTGTATGAAGGTGGTCTCTTGGTGCGCCCAAAAATATATTCCAAGCCAAAGAATTATTCCATTGCGTGACCATTCTCTTGTTTTTTTGTCACCTTAGGTCTTCTGCAAGATGTTAAAATTGTCGGAGCCAACATTGACCTTCAGAGGACAACACTACAAGAAATTCCTAGAAAAACATGATAATGGTTGGACATCTTAGCCGAGTTCCTCGAAGACCCGACAACAGTTCCTGAATATATCACAAAGTTGCAGGTAAGTTCCTTTAGAAATCCATTCCAGGAAATTGCATGGTTGTTTACAAGAATAATGGAACAGGCATCCATGGAAAGCATTTCTCGTATAATTATTTATATTTTGTACTTCACAGTCAAGGAACAAATCATTTTCGATTGGGGGAAGCTAATTTCCATTGAAATATGTTCCCAGTTGTCATGATTCAAAGAATCGAATAAATTTTATATGTCATCCTACTTGATTTTGGAAATAGTGCATTGTTGTCCGTTTCCAAAACTGTCTCTTTCCAAGAAAATAAACTATGGATTCGACCCAGTAACATTCTGGTACCATGCCCTGTGGAGGCACAAGGCCTCCCATTGTTTTTATGAATTGTTTAATGACTTTGTTCAAAGATTTATTGTTAGGGAAGGATGCTCTGTGGATGTCTGGCCAGGTAACCAAGTTTTTTAACAGGAAGGGCGCACTTGAACAAAAGGAAAATCATAGTGTACTAATGGTCTTTGGCTCCAAGGAAAATCCTGCTTTCCTTCCATGCCACATCACAGACAAGATGTTTGTTGCAGAAATAGCACAACAATACTACCATTGGTTGCATTTGTTTCATGACAAGAAAAAAAAACAGTTCATTCCTCTTCCCTGGAAAGTCAAGGACTTCGTGTGCAGAAACGTCAACAAAATTGACGAATTCACATGTCATTTCAAGAAATTGAACCTAACATATGATGAAAGGCTAAAAGGGTTCGACCTTAATGGGATGTTTCGAGAACATTTACTAGCAGCTGGCTTTAGCAGCTCTTTTAGCCATAGACACCTGAGTGAAGACAAGGAAAATGACGAGAACAATCTTTCTTTTGGCAATTGCGACATAGAGACATTGCAAAGAGCGACAGAATTGTACAGACAATGAGGAAAAGTATCCGGTGAGAAGAGTGCTCAGTCCCCCACTAGCACTCCCAAGAGCATGACATCATAGAACATTGCTTCAATGACCCACCCCAGTAAGAAAGCAACCCAAAAATCTTCAAACAGAGGAGGAGCTAAGAACCCTCCTTGCATAAAAATTGATCGTTCTCACAAAGTTCCATTGACGAAGAAGAGAAAAAAAATTGTAGGGCAGGTGGACGAACCTGAAATTGAAAGTGAACAGATGCAACTTGAAAGTGGAACTGAGCACATGCACAAAGTTCGTCCGTTCGCAATGGAAATAGCTAAGACCAACATATTTGACGAAGATGAATCCTTTGTATTCCAGAGTGTTGTTTTTGAAAACCAATCTAAAAATATGGTCATTGAATAGAGAGATGTAGCAAATAGGAAAGGCAAATCTCGCACAGATATTAACTTTAGGAAAATGCGTTCATCCCAAATTTCCTTATTTCACCACGTAACCAGTGATGCTCTTGATGATTCCATTGGAGGAATTGAGGCGGAGAATGGCATACTGAAAGACCGTGTCAAGGAATTTGAGGAGGCTTTCATTGCTACGCCAGAGTTTGCCAGTCCTTTAGCAAAAAATGTGCCTTCTACCACTGCAACCAAGATAAAAGTATCCTCCACCCTCATTGCATCGTCTAGAGCCCTTGTAGAGAATAACATCAAGAAAGAATGCATCTATTTACTGAAGCCTGGGAAACATCACAAAATATAGCTTCCTTTTGAAAGAGGACAAATGATTTGCACGAACATTTGCAGGCTTATTTAAAAAATGATCAATGTTTTTGTGAATAGGTGTTGACCTCTTTTTCCAACCATGCCATCAACACCTCAGATTTGAAAAGAAGACAAGATAATATCCCCTCCCCAAAGTGGACCAAAAAATTAAAAGCATGCTGGCAAAAGAAAGTTAAGAACCTAGAGCTCATTATCGAATCATGTAAACAAGCCATATTAGAAAAGGAAGAATTATTCACAAACCTAATCCAAATAGACTTAGTCAGAAGTACCTACGAGGTTCAAGACCCAAACTTAATTCTCAAATCCTTATCAATGACCAAAGAAGCCTTCGATGAACAACTTGATATTTTAAAGGGGTTGTCTTTCAAAAAGTTTTATGACATCCTTGAATATCGTGTAGATGAGCTCAAGAGCTAGGTACTAGACTATTCGGCACACAATGAAGAAATTGAACAGAGTCGACATAGTATTTCAATGGATCTAAGGAAATTAGAAAATGACCTTTTCGACATAGAAATCCAGGATGAAATTAACGTGGCCCCCATGAGAAGCTACATTGAATAATGGTTCCAACGAAGAATGGACAACCTCATCGAGGAAGGGCAACGACGGGTTGACACGATTCTAGTGATCGTCAACGACAACAACAAAAACACATCGGTTTCATAGTAAGTCGATACTGATGTCATCTTGTTTTCTTTATCAATTCAGTTATTATACCTATTTAAATAGAAAACTCTAACCAAACACTCATAACTTCCAATTTCTTCTTTTCAGATCTTACTCTCTACTGTCACACACTTCTTCTTTCTACATTCCTAATTCTTGTACTTATTTCTTTTTATGGTTTGCAGGAGCCCCAATCACAGTCTATATGACAAACACATTTAATTTTCCAGAAATATGGAACAGATTCCATAAATATATAACATACATTATTAATTTTTGATAAATTTTAAAGAAAACTAATTTGGGAATGCTAAATTTTTTGTGTCCAGGAACCTTTGTTGCAAGACATTATTAGTATTCTATTGTATTTGAATGTTTAATGTGAATGCTTAAGAAATATGGAACTTTGATAAATTTCAAAGAAAATGCAACCTTTGTTGCAAGACATTATTAATATTCTATTGTGTTTGAACGTTTGGAACATAAACATAAATATGGAATATTTTTTTGATAAATTTCAAAGAAAAATAATTCGGGAATGCTAATTTTTTTGTGTCCAGGAACCTTTGTTGCAAAACATTCAAAGACCAACATCATAGCAATTTTTTAAATCTTAAATCTTTCTTGTACTATCAAAAATATTGTATATGATACACACATACTTAGAAGTTATTTTCAGTGTTGTTATCTGCAACATTTCCATGCCTACTCATCTTCAAATACTTTGAAAGATCTTGGAACCATTTCATTTAATTTTACTTCAATGTATTTTACTTTTATGCCTATTCTATTGTATTTGAATTTTTAATGTATATGCTTCAGAAATATGAAACAGATTTCAGATTTTTGATAGATTTCAAAGAAAACAGGAACCTTTGTTGCTTCAAAAATATGGAACAGATCCAACCTTTGTTTAATATCCTATTGTATTTGAATGTTTATGACATAATTTTTCTAAGTACCATGTTTAAACTATATACACCCCAGTTTAAACTTCTTCGTTCGCATATTAACATGAGGGGTCATCTACAAGCCAAATACTTCAAATGTAGAGGATGACTTTGTGGCACGCTACCACAAAGTCATCCTCTGCATGGATACCATATATACTTCAACTTGCTTCCCACATGTCTGTACTCGGTCCCGTCGTAGTAGTACATTTATTCCCATTCCAACCTGGTAGGGACTACGCTGCCATGCAACACTTGCTTCAAATGGAGTGACTTTATTTTCCCCTTCATCGAATATAACTTGAACATTTGTCCCTTCTCCTTCAGAGTAGATTTGTAAACAATGTCTTTGAATTGTTACGCTTTGCAAGGATATACTAATGGGATTTGTAATTCCATGATCATCGTTTTGTATTTCTATTTCGAAAGCAAACAAGTTCGGGTAACAAGCATAAAAAATTACATAATTATTTTTCAGAATGTGACATAACATTTTTTCCTCCTAAAGTGCCTTGGGTATTCTCAAATTAGATCTCAATTTCAAAATATTTGTCACAATATGTTGAAATTACTGAGACAACTGAGAGGGGGGGTGAATCAGTTGTTACTGTGCTTAAACAATTTTAAGTCTATTAAACCATTTTTAATATTTCATCAAATGACCATCAATATTATACATCATATGGACAACATAAATAATGAGCATCAATCACACATAAGATATACACAGAGACAGATTTTCACGAGGAAACCCATAAAGGGAGAAAACATCTTTTTATTCAAAATGATAGGCAATCTTTTAAGTTCTGTACATCATCTATGTTTGAGCACCAACTCAAAGTGAGGCTACTACCTCTGTTTTACAAGCTCCAACTTGTTGAGAGCACCAACTCTCTGGTTTCTCTAGCACCCACTAGAAGGAAGAACCAACTCCTTAAATATTCCAGCACCAACTGGATTTATACAAGCACCAACCTGTATACAGAAAACTCTGCGTTTTCCCGAGCACCACCCTGCCACCCTATTTTTCTAGCCACAACTATATAGAAGATACAACTTCCAATATTCAAGCACCAACTTGAATATCAAAGGACCACAGTCCTCCCTAGCACCACCCTTCCTCTCTGATTATAAATAAGTGATTGACAAACAAACAATATAGGTATCTCAATTCTTAACCCTTCTTCACTATTCTGCAGTTATTCTCTGGTTCAAAAACTGTTCTACAATTCTGCTCTACTTCATGCTATTCTTCTCTTGCTTCTATCTGTTCAACGACTATTACTCATCTCTGAGTTTTATCTCATGCTCTGCATACTGTAATTTTACCCTTCTTACAATTCATCTCATTTTTTCGGTTAGAACAACCAACAACACACAGTCGTTGCTTCTCTCCTTTTATACACACCAGCCTCATCAGTTACACTTCGAATCTCCTTAGGCAAAGAAGAAAAAAAAAACATCTCAGCAACTAAATCGCCAACCGACCAAGAACCATGATTCCATTATGCTAACTGAAACGTAACTGAACAGTTAATCATGAAGATCAACAGTAGCCCTTCGATCAGATGCTCAAATAACCAACACCGTTGGATTAAATCCCTAGGGTCTTGCGTTTATCCCATATGCCCATTGGTTGTGACCACAGGCCTAATCAAAATGTGTTTTGCATTTCACATTTCGGTAATCCTGTGTCAAAGGGTCTCGACGCTCCAAGTTGTGATCCCTGAAATGGAGCTTAGCTCCACTAGCTCCTCCCTCTCACATGACCACTGGCAGTGACAACAACCTATACAAAAAGGCATTTTCGCATTTCACATTTTGGTAATCCAGAGATGAAGAGTCTTGACTCTTCATGTTGCGATCTCCGAAAAGGGGCTTAGATCCGCTAGCTCCTTCCTCCATCCTTTGACGATGTGACCTTGTCTATGACCATGGGCCGGTCCTTATCGTGATTTCGCATATCATGAGTTGGAAGGTTATAGGATTTCCTTCCTTTGACTTTCCAGTCAGCAAGATGCCAATCGCTCGCCGTGTGTCCTCTGCATCCAACATTCCACAACATACCTCGATCCAAGGGTTCAGATCAACCCTCAATCTGACGACTCGGATCATTTCGGGATATTGCATATCACGAGTTCCCACACCATGCTCCGTTGACTCCTCCAATGTGCAATTTAGCGAAATTCCAATCGCTTGCTACGTGTCCTATGACTCCAATGGTCAGGATTGTTATCACAATTTCGCATATCGCAAGTTCGAGGGGTTAGAGAACCTCTTTCCTTTGGATTTACCGATCTGCGAAACTCTGAAACGAAACCTTTGGCGCGCTCTGACTGTTTTCCATGTGTCTTTCTTGGATCAACAGTCCTCCTGCTTTTAGAACTTTCTAAGCCCGCTTCATCTTGTACTTAAAGATCATGCTCCTTCTTCTAGATCCGACGATGGTCGGTCTTCGCACTCAGATCTGACGCCTGAGATCTGTTCTCCTCTTCTGTGTGCCCCTCTAGTCTTAATTCGGATCTGACGGTCATCGGGAATTCTGAATGGGATCCAGCGATCACTGTTGCTCCTCCTTATGAGCTTACACTATTGATCTTGTCATTCCATCATTGTCACTGTGTTGTTGAGCATGATCTTTGCCATCAATGACAAACATGCATACTCTGTCTTTGTCTGAAAAACATGGCAACACAATACCAACCTTCCTAACCTTCTAAGTCATCAAAACTACAATAACCTTGGAAAGCTTATCCTAATTCTTTTTTAGCATCGAAATAACACTCTAAAAAATTCCAGATAATCTTGTACCTTTTTTAATTGTCCAAAAAGATTGGATCCGTTAAAAACTAGGAGTTTTTCACCATTGAACAAGATGAGAGCAACTTGAGTGACACATTTCTAACAAACAAAAATATAATAGTTAATTGATTGCAATATGAATATATTTATACTTTAATATTTGATCTCTCTTTTTTGCAAAAGTCAAAAACATCCATTATTAAATACCATATTTTAAAAATACACCATTTTCCATTTACATGTTTTTCTAAAAAAAAACACTTATTTTATTAAATAAGATATTCTTAAAATTTATACATCTTAAAATTGTTTTCGTAACATAAATAACTTTTTATATTTTTAAATTAAAAAATTCTTATATTAATTCATATAATCAAAATATCTTTATTTTAAATAATAAATTTATTCCTTATCAAAGTTATCATTAATCATTTTAAAAAAAAATCAATCTTAAAATTGTTTTCGTAACATAAATAACTTTTTATATTTTTAAATTCAAAAATTCTTATATTAATTCATATAATCAAAATATCTCTATTTTAAATAATAAATTTATTCCTTATCAAAGTTATCATTAGTCATTTAAAAAAACACTCAATCTTTTTTGCAAAAGTTAAAAACATCCGTTATTAAATACCATATTTTAGAAATACTCCATTTTCCATTTACAAGTTTTTTCTTTTAAAAACACTTATTATTATTATTAAATAAAATATTCTTAAAATTTATACATCTTGTTGTTTTTTATAACATAAATAGCTTTTTATATTTTTAAATTTAAAAATTATTATATTAATTAATATAATCAAAATATCTTTATTTTAAATAATCAATTTATTCCTTATCAAAGTTATCCCAAATAAATAATAAATTTATTCCTTATCAAAGTTATCGCTAGTCATTTAAAAAACAAAAACTTGAGTGGGAAAGCTATTCCCAGTGCGTCATCATGACAAACATTGCAATACAATTGTGCGGACCATTTTTTTCCTAATTTTTTAATATCCCATCATAAACAGGTTTTCTCTAACTTAATGAGCCGATGCACTTAATATTATATCACAAACATTTGAAGTCATCGTACATTTGAAGTCATCGTCTCTGGTACATGGAAGCATGAGTGGTAGTTTTTCCTTATAAGAGGCCAATAAGCAAATGACTAACAAATCACCACAGTCCTTGCCAATGCCATTGTTGAGATGAAATTAGACAGGATCACTTTCTGCAACTGTAAATCAAAATATGAAAGTAGACAAGGATCACTTTATGCAACTGTAAATCAAAATATGAAAGTAGACAGGTAGGTTGAGATCACTTTGAGATCACTTTCTGTCACTGTAAATAAAAATTTAAAAACAATGTGTGAGGAAAAAAAAACATTTGTGACACAAATGTGTGAGGAAAAAAAAACATTTGTGACACAATTTTCACCTGACAACATTTTGATGGACAAATCTGCTTTACCAATTATGGGTATGCTAGTATATATAGCATCTCTCAAATAGTTAGATAAACTAATTATAATAAGATCCAACAGTTACACAAATTGTTCACTGTAGAGTGCATGCATGCACATTCTAAATTTAGTTGATGTGCATGTGCATGCTACCCCATGGGAAATTAGTTGGCACTTTTTCAACAATATTCACATTCACAACAATTTACCTGATATATCATGCCCGAATTAATTCATCACCTTTTTTGCAAGTCAAGAGAAGCCAAACATCATCTCAGCTTCTCTAACAAAATTGGTTTTGTAAACATGTCTGCAAAATTCACTTTTGTATAGACCTTTTCCAAAGCCACTCTCCTTTCATCAACCACCTCTCTTACAAAATGATATTTGATAGAAATATGCTTCGTCTTACTGTGATAAGTTGGATTGCTATCCAAATGAATAGCACTTTGACTATCGCAAAATACTTTCAGCTTGTCTTGCATCCTTCCAAACTCACCCAGCAAACCTTTTAACCAAATTGCCTCCTTGCATGCATGTGAAGAAGTCATATAGTCTGCCTCAGTAGTGGATAAAGAAACTACGTTTTGAAGCTTTGACATCCAACTAACAGGTGAGTAAAGATGCTAAGCCCTAATTTCTGAAGTGGATCTCCTTTTTTCCAATTCCCCGCAAGATATGAATCTACATAACCACAAACTAAATCACTGGAACCATCATAGGTGATAGAATAATTACATGTGCCTCTAAGATACCGAAGTATCCATTTCATTGTTTCTCAATGCTCTTTACCTGGATTTGACATGTATCTACTGACAACACCAACTGCATGTGAAATATCTAGTCTAGTACTCACCATCGCATACATCAAACTTCCTACTACATTTGCGTATGGTACACGAGACATATAATCATTTTCTTCGTCATTACTAGGACATAAACCTGAAGAAATCTTGAAATGGGAAGCTAAAGGGATTTGTACGGGTTTCACATTATTCATACCGAATCTCGGAAGTATTTTCTCCACATAATTTTTTTTGATAACCATAACTTACCATTTTTCTTGTCTATGTCTATCTCCATGCCCAAAATTTATTTTGTTGCTCCTATATCCTTCATATCAAACACCCTAGCTAACTAAGCCTTTAACCTCTTGATTTTGACCATAATTTTTCTTTCCACAAGCATATCGTCAACATATAACACAAAAATAATGAATATGTTGTTTTCCAACTTTTTAAAGTAAACACAGTGATCATATTCACTTCTTGTAAAATTTAGGCTCACCATGAAGGAATCGGACTTATTGTACCATTATCTGGGAGGCTATCTCAAACCATACAATGACTTCCTGAGTTTACAAACAAACCTCTTATTGTGATCTGGAACAAACCCTTTTGGTTGTTCCATATATATATCCTCATCCAAATCTCCATGTAGAAACGTTGTTTTAACATCTAGTTGCTCTAACTCAAGATTAAGCAAAGCAACTAGTGATAACACAACACGAACTGAAACAAGCTTCACAATTGGTGAAAAGATCTCATGAAAATCAATACCTTCCTTTTGAGAATACCCTTTTGCTACCAGTCTTGCTTTATACCTTTCAACTTTATCATCAACACCCATTTTCAGTTTGTATACCCATTTGTAGCCAACAACCTCCCTATCCTTTGGAAGTTCTACTAGGTCCCATGTATTATTCCTCTCTAAGGAGTCCATTTCTTCTTTCATAGATTTTTTTCCATTGAGCACTTTCATATACCTTAATTTCTTCCTGATAACAACTAGTTCTCCATCAATAGAAACCAAATCCACAGATGAAACATAATCGTCATACCTGGTAGGAGGATTCTTGACCCGTGTAGATCTCCTTAGAAATGGTTGAGGCATGTCCTTAGTTTCCTAGATATTTTATGCATCTTCATCTTCTTCTTATTAAACTTATTCATGCTCCTCCCTTTCTGAAGATGGTTAATTTTCCAACTGAATTTGTTGAACTTGCGGCACCTGTTCTTATCTCACTTCAACATCTACCCATTTTGATTTTAAGAGTGAGGATTCATCAAATACTACATATATACTTATGATGAGTTTGTAGGAAGTCCGATCCCACAATTTGTACCCCTTAACTCCATCACCATAACCATCAAAGACATATCTCTTTGATCTAGAATATAACTTAGAACGTTGATCCTTAGAAATAAGAGCATATGCATCGCAACCAAATATTATCATATTTGAAAAATCACACGAATGACTTGTCCATACATCTTTTGGAATCTTACAGTTTATTGCAGTTGATGGTGACCGATTTATCACATAGCATGTTGTAAGGACTATTTCTTACCACAATTCCTGCTGCAACTTGGCATTACTGACCATGCTCCTTGCTCTCTCTAGAAGAGTCGTATTCATGTGTTTAACAACACCATTTTGCGGAGGAGTATAAACCGTGGTCTTATGTCTTTCGATCCCAACTTCCTTGCAATAGTTTTCAAATTCCACAGATGTGAACTCACCTCCATTATTTTTTCTTAAACACTTGATTGATTTGTCATTTCTTTTTTCAACCAAAGCTTTGAATTGCTTAAAAGTATTAAATACATCAATTTTTATTTTCAGTAAATATATTCAAACTTTCCTAGAGTAATCATCTATAAATGTTACAGAATATGACGATCCTCCAAAAGAAACTGTAGGGGATGGCCCCCAAACGTCTAATGAATGTAATCAAGGATACATTTGCTTATATGCCTTCCTTATTTAAACTTTTGTCTACACTGTTTTCAAAAAACATAATACTTGCAGCAATTCAAATTCTGAAACTTTACACTTGAAAGTGAGTTATGATCAACCTGTACCTTAAGCCCTTTCTCGCTCATATGAACCAAAATTTGATGCCATAAACGAACATAGTCACTTGCACCTTCAAATGCTACCACTGATTGATTTATTTTAGTTCTTCCTTCAAGTTGATAAAAAATCCCAATCCTCTTTTCCTTCATGACTACTAAGATGCCTTTGGACACCTTGAGTTGTACACATGTAAATAGAAGAATCTAGAACTCTCAATGATATCAAGTTCTTTCTAAGTTCGGGTACATGCCTTACATCCGTTAATGTTCTTATAGAACCATTATGATTTTTAATCTGGACACTACTAACACCAACAATTTTACAAGAAAAGTCATTTCCCATCAAAACAACACCATCATTAATAGATTGGTAACTTGAGAACCAATTTATATGAAGACACATGTGGTTAGACACACCAGAATCTAACAACCAATGTTGATGTTGATGTAAAACATCACAAGTAGAGAATACCTCATCAACCATACTTGAACTGGAACTTGAACTTGTTTCAGTTAAATTAGATTCATTTGCTTCTTTTGTGGAGTCCTCTTTGGATGCATTCTCTCTTTTCCAACAATCCTTCTTGAGATTCCCAGATTTTCCACAGAACCAACATTTCTACTTACTCTTCTTTCCTTTTGACATAGACCTTGATGTACCCCTCTCATTTTTCCCTCTTTTTGTAGATCAACCTCGGGCCACCATTGCTTCTGTTGTTGAGGTTTCTTTACTAAATCTTCTCCTCATCTCCTCAGACAACAGAGCTACCACAACAATGTCATAATCAATGGCATATGTTGTTGTAAACCACATAGATGTGACCAGATGATCCCAAGACACAGGAAACGAAAACAATAGTGTAACTTCCTTGTCCTCATCTTCATATTTTACTTCCATACTAGATAATTGAAAGATCGGAGTATTGAAAACATTCAAGTGATCAACGATTTTTGTACCTTCTTTCATCCGCAAGCTGTACAATTGTCTCTTCAAGAAGATTTTGTTTGTCAAGGACTTTGTCATATATAGACTCTCCATTCTGTTCCACAAACACTTTGTTGTCTCCTCTCCAACGATGTTAAACAACACTTTATCTGCCAGACACAAAATAATGGTACTAAGGGCTCTTGCATCCATATCTTCCCAATCCTTGTTTTTCATGCTTGCCTATTTCTTTGACTTGCCCTCCAAATCCTTTTGCAATCCTTGTTTCACAAGAATATCTCGCATCTTGAGCTTCCATATCTCAAAGTTATTCTTGCCGCTAAATTTCTCAACTTCGAATTTTGAACTTTGAACCTTAGCGATTTTTCCCAAAAGCTCTGCCAAATCGCAGTCCAACCCTCTGTCAATCTTCTAATCAAATAGGAAAAAATCCCTTTTCCCAAAAAACTCGCCTTTCCCTGCTTTAAGAGGATGGTTCTCGTCTAGTGGTGTCTTGGGTGCGTTGGTGCGCCCTTAAGGTTGTTGGTGGAGTGCCGCCTTTGAAAATGGCATGTTGTTAGTGTGGAAAGGGGAGCGTTGCCTTACTGTGGCTCTATGTGCTTGAACTGGGCACGTTGAAGGGGGGGGGAATTCCTATCTTACAAGTGTTAGAGTGTCGGCACGCCCCTAACACTTCCTAGGGAGCGCTTATGTGCTAAAGATCACTCGATCTGAAAAAACTATTCAGGCTCCTCGGTACTCAGTTCTGCTTGTCCTTACGTGCCAAAAAACACGTCCAAAGGTTCTGGGGCTCACAGGAGATCTACACACAATTCGCCTTGGCTCACCTACTACACCCGCTATACCTGCTCTGATACCACTTGTTAGGCAACGAAAGAAAAACGTATCACAAACAGATCATAAACAAACAATAAATCGAGAACAACAATCACACAATTGACATTGTGATTTATGTGGAAACCCAATACGGGAAAAAACCACGGGGAAATGATAATCGATATTTTTATTATTCAAAGGAGAATTACAATAGCCAATAAGAGGCATACAACCATCCTCTCCTCTCATACACAATGCACTCCATAGTATTATGTCTTTCTCACACTCTCTGCTCTCACCTCTATGGATATGCTCGTATATATAACATATGTTAGACAAACTGATTATAATAAGATCCATCAATTACAAAAAATGTTCATTGTAGAGTGCATGCATGCACATTCTAAATTTCGCTGATGTGCATGTGCATGCTACCGCATGGGAAATTAGTTGGCACTTTTTCAACACGCCACCCCAACATAGTTCGGCTCTATGAAGTCATGGCGACCAAGTCGAAGTTTTACATCGTCATGGAATACGTTAAGGGTGGAGAGCTCTTCAACAGGGTTGTTGAAAATAGGAGACTGAAGGAACGGGAGGTGATGAATAATTTTCAACAACTGATAAGCATGGTCGACTTCTGTCATAGTCGGGGTGTGTACCACCAAAACTTGAACCCGGAGAATGTGTTATTAGATGACAACGAGAACGTGAAGTTCTCTAATTTCGGGTTCAGCGTCCTTCCGGAGCAGTTCAAGCAGGCGGTATCCTCCACACGGTCTGCGGCACATCGGCCTATGTCGCGCCAGAGGTCATAACCAAGAAGGGCTACGATGGTGCCAATGCGGACATCTGGTCGTGTAGGGTCACACTGTTCGTGCTCACGGCGGGCTACCTGCCTTTCCACAACACGAATCATATGCTGATGTATAAGAATATCTACAAAGGCGACTTCAAGTTCTCGGCCTAGTTTTCCTCCGAATTTTAGCAGTTCGTCCTCTGACTGTTGAACCCTAAACTCCAGACGAGGATAAAAGTTCTGCAACTGATGGAGGATCCTTGGTTTCACCAGGACTTCAAGCACCCACAAGCCAACAATGATATTCATGTTGGCCTCCTCGACGATGTTGAATCTGCCTTCTTCACCTCCGAGTTGGCCTGCCTTAACACCTTCAACATCATCTCCCGCTCTTCGGGGTTCAGTGTCTCTGGGCTATTCAAGGACAACGTCGTGAAGCAGGAGAAGGAATTGAGGTTCATGTCTACTGAGTCGACGTCGAGCATCATGTCGAAGCTCGAGGAGATCGCGACGTTGTTCCGGTTCAGCTGTAAGAATTCAAAGGACTGTAAGGTGAAGTTGCAGGAGTCCGAGGAGGGTCAGAAGGGACATTTGTGTATAGATGCAGAAATTTTCGAAGTGACGCCTTCGTTCTCAGTGATGCATCTTCGAAGGACCGAAGGGAATACATTTGAGTACAGTAAGTTCTCTAAGCTCAGGGCGGGTCTCAAGGACATCGTGTCGAAATGGGAGGGTGACCATTCAGTAGATTGAATAGTAGATTTTCATTGTATATACCTGACTAGCACATCCACATAATTGTGGCTGATAAACGCGCCGAGTATGTTAGGCAAAAATAACCATCCAAGGCCATCAATAGCAAGCATAGTAAGCCAATAAAGAAACTGGAGAAGGTATCAAAAGGTCGGAATAAATGGTAAGGCCACAATAACTTATAGCAGTCAAATAACTTATACAACAATTTCAATTTGATTTGTAGCTTGGTAGCGACTTTAAAAATTGTTTTAAAAATTTGTTTTTTGGGATCAACAAAAATATAGATATTTAAATAATGAATTCAAGAGATAAGTGACAACACTAAACAGTGGCGAGGACATATAAATTGAACAATCAAACAAATATAAAATGAGCAAAGTCGGAAAAATAAATTACAAGTTTATGCACTCAAAAAGACCGGCAAAGTAGTCCCGTTGTTCGAATTACTCAATAGCCAGATTGTTTAGTGTAGAAGTGTCCTGACCGGTTTCTCCACTGGTAAGCCTTTAGGTGGTATGCCTTTACCGTATTACAATTGATAAGTTGGCCATGGAAATATCCAGGAGACCATGTATGCGCGGGCGTCAGATGAATTGCAGGGTTGTCCATTTTTTAAAACTTTTTTCGTTCAAGGGTTTCCTCTCACAGCCTCTACTGAGTTTTCGTGTTTTACATATGCTTTACTGTATATTATTATGAGAAATTTTAAAGGGTTGGCAAGTTATTCTGCAGTTCTCTGTGCAGCAGCCACACACCCAGTAAATGTTGGCTTAAGAGTGTAACGTGTTGGAATAATGTAGAAATGATAGGCAGATTGCTAGGGATTGGGTTGTTGTGTTCCGTTTATATTTAGCATGGAGAGGTTTGAGATCCACACTTCATGGATCTAGGATTTGGTTTGTTGTGACTATCTCACCTATATATTGTACTCTGATTTCATTAGTGAATCGAATTGGTTTTCACCATTCCTTTGAGTGAGCGAGCCTTCTGTGCTCTGCTCCATTTGTCTCTCTGTCTTTAATTTAAGTTGGTATCAGAGCCCAGAGTTGGGAGATTGTTTGAGGCAGACGGATATGGAGTGATTAGCCCACACCAGACCATTGTAGTTGGATCGCGGATTGCTACCTGCATGAGAGGACGTGGAGCATTGGCTCTGACTGAGGTAGTGCGCCCAGATCAGACCGTGATACATTCACTGAGATATCAATGCGTTGAGATATATATCTACACCTGTGCGTGGAGGAGAGTGTTCGCGCTAGAGAAGTGAGTCCATGCTGGAGAAGAGAGTCTGCGTTGGTGAAGCTGGTGAAGTGAGTACGAGCTGGAGAAGAGAGTCTACGCTCGTGAAGTGAGCCCGCGCTGTTGTATTTTCTAGCCCCCTGCGTGAAGAGTAAGAGCCTGCACGGCCTGCTACGACTTCTGTAGCGATTGCCTCCATATCCGACTTCTGCAGCGATTGCCGCACGGCATGCTCCGACTTCTGCAGCGATTGCCGCACGGCATGCTCTGACTTCTGCAGCGATTGCCGCCATATCTGCTGCGATTGAACCAGAGAAGGGATCCGCTGCTCCTTTCAACGCACCCAACTTCCTGGTATTACAAACACTTTGACCGGCGTTGCCTCCTGGCGCAGCCTGCTAAAGACCAAGGTGTGCCGTCAATTTTTTTTCTGGAAATTTTTTTTTGCTGATTAATTTTGTATTCACCTCAGAGATCAGGTGAAATGGCCACCGCCCAACAACATTTGGCTGATACATATATCAATGAGGCTTCCAAATTGAATGGAGAGAACTACGTCAATTGGAAATTCAAGCTACAGATGGTTCTTGAATTATTTGGTGGCTGGACGATTGTGAATGGCACTGAGTTGAAGCCTACAGATCCTGCATTACTTGCAGATTGGAATAAGAGGGAAGCCAGAGCAAAGGTTACATTGCGAATGTCTGTGCAAGATAAGATTATTCC
>ML777288.1:532506-547287 GCA_009831015.1 Picea engelmannii | reverse complement strand
TCCGGGGTTCAGTCTCTCCGGGCTGTTCAAGGACAACGTCGTGAAGCAGGAGAAGGAATCGAGGTTCACGTCTACTGAGCCGGCGTCGAGCATCATGTCGAAGCTCGAGGAGATCGCCAGGCTGTTCCGGTTCAGCTGTAAGAAGTCAAAGGACTGTAAGGTGAAGTTGCAGGGGTCCGAGGAGGGGCGGAAGGGACATTTGTGTATAGATGCGGAGATTTTCGAAGTGACGCCTTCCCTCTTCGTGGTGGATCTTCGAAAAACCGATGGGGATACGCTTGAGTACAGTGAGTTCTGTATCCAGGAGCTCAGGCCGAGTCTCAAGGACATCGTGTCGAAATGGGAGGGTGACCATTCAGTAGATTGAACAGTAGATATTCATTGTATATACGTAGTTGATAATGATTGTTCATTGTACATGAGCACGTTAGTCGTCGTGCAGGTCAGTGAGGTGGGGCGACAGAATAGTAGATATTCATTGTGTATACCTAGTTGATAATGATTGCTCATTGTATATGAACACGTTAGTCGTGCAGGTCAGTAAGGTAGGGCGACAGAACAGTAGATATTCATTGTGTATACCTAGTTGATAATGATTGCTCATTGTATATGAACACGTTAGTCGTGCAGGTCAGTGAGGTAGCACGACAGGTGCTATCGATGATTAGTGTATAGGGATTGGCTGTCATTCATAATGATAGTTCAGTTTACATGGTTTTCTTTTTCCTTTTTAATAGTTAATGAGAGGCCGAGGATGATTCCTACTTTCTGTAAAAAGAACTTTCTTTTAGTCAGAATGGTTAGTCTCTCCAATTACTGGCTGTATATTGTGTCTGAATACAACTGGGTATTGGACTACTTGTTAGAATAATTAGCATTTAATATAATTAGCATTTAATAGTTGTTCTGAATTTAATAAATTAAATTAAGTTGCTTGTATAATTGTTGGTATAACTAGCACAGCTACATAATTGTGGCTGATCAACGCAAAAAGGTTGATAAGATTAAAAGAATCTTTAAAAGAATATATTAAATTTTATTATTGATTAACAAATAAATGGTTGAGCTTCATTTATTTGGTGCTAATATTTTAATTTATGTTAATCACTTAAGTGGCAATCAGTTAGCTATCAAAGTAATTTTTAAATATGATAAGTAAATGTAAAAAAGTAAACACATAAACGGATGTCTTTATAATAGCTAGAAAGTTAATGATTGAAATCACAGCCATTTATTTTGTGTGACTACTAAGAATATTCCAGCCATATTTAATCATGTCCATAGAAAACTTATTAAGTATTAAACCCCTATAAAATCTACCCATTGTCAATAGGTGTACGTCTTTCGGCGTAATTAATTATGTCGAAAGCGTATACCTATTGGTAATGGGCACGATTAATGACCTTTTAATTTAAAATTCTAATCTGATGGCTAACAATTGAAGATGTTGGCATATTCTTAGTCATCCTCCCAAATCAATAAATGTGATTTACTCTTCATAACTTCCTTGTATTTTTTAATGCATCTTTAACCTGTTTACTTTTTAACATTTACCTAATCATATTAAGAAATTACTGTAGCACCATATAATTGCCACGCTTGGATTATTAACGAGCACTACTTCAACTTCCTCCTCAGTTGTGTGCGTCTTAGCTATCCGCGCGTTTCATATTCGATGACTGGCCGACCCACCAAACGTTTCATTTTCGAGCATGGATATCTTTCGGCGTTCTTAGCCTATAGCTTTCGACATTCTCAACCACGGGTCAACGACTGTACTAGTATTTAATAATATAAGCAAGCCAATGCAAGTTCCTTTGAATCTTCTAATACTTGATATGGTATAATGAATAACCTAATTTAATAATATAATTCAAATTTAATAATATAATAATTACAAGAAATTTAATAAATAACATGAATTTGATTGTATATTTGAATTTGGTTTGTTCTTAACCATTATAATACCAAAAGAACAAACCTTTTAAATAATAATAAAAAAAAACTACATGTTATGTTTTTTAACAACTCTACACTAAAATATTTTTAAGCAACAACTTTACTTCAATATGATATAATGTCGTCAACCTACAAGCCATATTGAAATGATATAATGTCGTCAACCTACAAGCCATATTGAAAGTGATTATATCAAAGTATCATGTAACATTGCATTATAATGCATTAAATTTAACCGCTTTATATTAAAATATTTTTACGCCGAAAGGTGTTTATCTATTGGAGATGGGCACAATTAATCACCTTTTAATCTAAAATTCTAATCTGATGGCTAATAATTGGAAATGCTGGAATATTCTTAGTCGTCCTCCCAAATCAATGAATGTGATTTACTCTTCATAACTTCCTTGTATTTTTGAATGCATCAGTTAACCTGTTTACTTTTTAACATTTACCTAATCATATTAAGAAATTACTGTACCACCATATGATTGCCACATTTAACTGATTAACCTTTGAAATTTCCGCATTTAAGATTAACTTTTGGATTTCCTCAGCTCTATGTGCATTTCGGTTGTCCGTGCGTTTCAATTCACCAGAATGTTGTCTGTCCAGATAACTTTCGGCGTTCACTAGCCGCAACACCAACCACTTTGCGGCTGTGCTAGTTAAGCAACAACTTACTTCACTATGATATAATGTCAACAACCTACAAATACAAGTGATATTGAAAGTGATAATATCAAAGTATCATGGACGGTGCGTAGTGCATTAAAAAATAAATGAAAACTTATAACATCGCATTATAATGCATTAAAAAATAAAACTTATTGATCGCCATAAAACATTAAAAAATGAAAAATTATAATATTGTTTATAAGTTTTCATAATGTATTAAAAAAATGAAAACTTATTATATAGAAATCAAATTGAGTATGGGAGGAATTACACGTTCTAATGTGGAAGTATGGGTTTTAAGCCATGACATTACATGTCTTAAGTGCGGAAGCATGGTTTCAAGCCATGAGATAGGTTTATGTGGTTAGATTGTGAAGGAAACATTATTTAAGAATTTTGTATGGGTTGAGCGATCTTCGAAGGATAAAGTTTTCGCATGAGTGTGATCCAGGTGGATATCGGTGGCCACCCACCTTTTCCAACTAGCTCAAAACAATTTTCTGACAATTTTGGCAATTTACTATTTTTAGCAGGTTTTAACTTACGGGGCCATTTTGAGGGCCCAAATGAAGGTTTTTCGAGATCAAGGTTCTCAATGATATCTGAATGCATGATTGAGCCCCCAAAATGAATCTCCTCGATGATACCTTTCCAACGAGATATCACACACCTAAAACGAAGATCGTGATGTACTCACTTACCCAAACAAAGCCCGAGGATAATCCCTACTTTCTATAAAAATAACTTTCGTTTAGCCAAAATGATCAATCTCTCTAATTACTGGTCGTATATTGGGTCCAACTAATAAGAATAATTAACATTTAATAATATAGTTGTTCTGAATTTAGTAAATTACATTACATTAATAACATAGTTTTTCTGAATTTAGTAAATTACATTACATTAATAACATAGTTTTTCTGAATTTAGTAAATTACATTACATTAAGTTGCTTGTCTATCTTTGATTGCAGATGGACATTGAAATAATGGTTAGTTTAATTAATATTTAATAATATATTTGTAGAAAAATTAATAAATAACATGAAGTTGGTTGTATATTGTGTCTTAATACACATGGACATTGAAAAACATTTAATAATAAAAGTGTCTTTAAAAGTTATCTCTTCTTTATAAAATAAATTAAATCTCAAAACGCTTTCATAGAATCCAATGTAAACTCCATATACCTTACATTTCATTACAAAATTGGGTAGCTTTACATGTGCAATTATTTATGAATTACCTTTTAGCACATTTACATAAAAATAAATGGCAAGCGAGTATCATATGGTTAAATAAGTTAATAAAAATGACACCTTAGCACTTTGACAACACCTTCAGATGGATATTACCACTCGTAATTAGATTATAAGTTTATAAGTTTTTTAAACATTATATCATTAGAGGTTAGCTTTGGGTATTTGAAGTTTTGACAAACTAATTATTAAAATAAAGGTATTAAAAATATATATATATTTGGAGGTATGCTTTTCGAGAGTTGTCCAAATTGGGTGGTAGGTGTCGGATGGGGTGAGGGTGTCATCACAAATTTTGGAGGGAAAACATAATCTTTTAGGGCCTTGGTATTATATCCAATAATTAAATAGAAGTAAATGTGATGTGGTAAGGACTCGAAATAGATAGAGGTTATGGTGTTCAAATATTGATTGTGATAGGAGATTTTTCCAGATAATCATAGATCATATAGATTATAGCTCAATTATAGTAGACAACCTCTTATTTTTAATAATTGCACAAATAAAATAAGAGGCGAGTACCTTCAACAAAACCAAATACTATCACATTTTATGGGAGAAAAAATGTGAAACAGATTTGTAGAAAAATTATGGATCAACTTTAAAAGAGGGGTAGCTTATGGTTAATGACACCCTTATTTAACAAATCATCCCCTAATTAACTATGGGTACTAGGACATGTATTGAGTTATTAATCTGTCACATGGTTGACAACCCATGTCACCACATCAAACATCCAAGTAGTTATGAGAAGGGACGTAAGTCCCTCCTCATACATCAAGCCATGAAAAAACACACTTATGTCCAGGGTGTTCATTTTACTCCTATTTGTAGTTAGATAACGGCCTTGTTGCTTGGGACACATCATGGGAGAGTCAGGTCTCCTGTTCTCAAAACATCCAAAAAGAAACCTTGTCAATTTATCTTGGTTGGTGTTTGGTTTTCCAAATTTGATTGTTGTAAGTTTTCAAGGGAGGCTCCCCCACAAAGCTATATTTGAGCATAGGGAAATTGTTGGTCTCAAGCTACAATTTGTCTTAACACTAGAGCACAAGGATTTCCCTCAGATTTTCATTTTGAAATTCTCTAGTCGTTTAATTTGCTTATAGGGAAGCATACTCAGCTCTTGAAAATAGGGAATTTAGCTTCATTCAGTAAACATGAAGTTAGGTATGGGAGGTGAACTACTAGAAACATGGTGCATCTTGCAACATTGGGAGATAAAGTTCAGAGTGGGTGCCCGATGTATTTTAGAGAACTCCGGGAAATTCATAGAGTCCTCAGAAGCCATGATGAGCATATCCATTGCAACACATCTTCAATTCTTACTATCATGTCAAAACTCCATGAGACATAATGATATGTCATGTCCCAAATAGAGGAAATCATGGTTCTATAGTTGAATTGAAGTAATAGTTGGCAGTGTTGGAAGCATAATATAATATTTTAAGAAATATAACACTCAATTTGAGCAAGGGAGATCAATCCATGGCCTCAAACCAAATATTCCCAGTCAACTCGTTTCGAGGGGAGCCAAAGGAATATGAAATAATGCACCATCTTGATGAAGAAATGGAAGTTGTGAAGCAAGACCTGAAATAATGCACCATCTTGATGCAGAAATGGAAGTTGTGAAGCAAGACCTTGAACCTCTTAGTATATGTCTACAAGAAACAACTAATCAATATGTCTCTTT
Source organism: Picea engelmannii (assembly GCA_009831015.1). Classification (NCBI taxonomy): domain Eukaryota; kingdom Viridiplantae; phylum Streptophyta; class Pinopsida; order Pinales; family Pinaceae; genus Picea; species Picea engelmannii. The sequence goes on along the minus strand of ML777288.1, from coordinate 541,696 downwards.
TACTAATTATTATGTTTTCAGGGCTATAAAAATTTTAGGCATATATTATAGAATATATAGTGTTAAGAAGTACTAGCTAATTTTCAATGTTAAGGATAAACCAAACTCTATTTTGGGATTGTGATAGTCTTTTTTTTTACTATTTAGTAACCATTTTGAAAACTTATGTAACAATATTGCGATGTAATTTTGTTGGAACATAAATTATATTTTTATTAATATATTTTTACCTAATTATTGTTATTTGTTAAGAAAAATAATTTTCCCAAATCATTTGATAAAAAATACATCTCTCAAACTAATCACATAGTAGATTTACCATAATATGGTTGATAAATAATAGTGTATATTTATAGCATTTCATTCAAGTACATACATGCAATTTTTCAAGGGAAACATTTACGTACTTATTATTGACATTTACGTCATTCAAATACATACATGTAAATGTAAATTTTCATTCAACATGTAATTTCTCAAAGGAAACATTTACGTACTTATTATTATTGGCATGAGAATTATTCTTCTTCCATTGACAATGGGTCTCTTAGAGAAATGAAAGCCCTGGTGAGGGCTAAGTAATGTTACTGCTCTTCCTGAATGTTAGAGGGATTGGAGGCACCCTTAAAGTTGTTTCCTTTCGTCGCTTGGTGGATCACATTTGGAGTGATTTTTTTTTCTTCAAGAAACCTTGGTTTCTGGTCAGAAAGAAAGGGACTTCTTATACATTTTCCGACCATCCTGGGCTATGTGTTTCGTTAACTCTGTGGGTAATTCTGGGGGTCTATTAGTCACATGGGATCCAAACTTATTTGATATGGTTCCTCATCTCACAGTTGGTGGCATTCTGGTTGCAGGTAGGATTTTATTATATAATTAGGATATAGCTTTGCTAAATGTCTATGGACCTTACTCGGCTCAGAAAAATTTCTGGAATTCAGTGGAAGACAACGACATTTATCAGTTAAGAACTTGATCTTGGCAGGGGATTTTAATCTCATTCTTTCTTCAGAAGAGGCTTGGGGAGGGACCCGTGATGGGATTATTGATGATTACTATAGAGAACTCTTCTCCTCCAAAAACCTAGTTGACATCAAATCGTCAACGTTGGTACCTACTTGGAGAAATGGCCACAGTGGATAGGATGTGATTGCAAGGAATCTAGACAGGATATTGGTCTCATAAGATCTATTGAATGAAGTCAGAATCTACAGGTCTTGGGTTGAGTTCATGTTCTTCTCTGACCATGCGCCAATATTTTTACAGTTGGATTTATCACCAGATTATAAGATCTATCCTTTTAAATTTAATGCCCACTGGCTCGAAGAGAAGGATTTTGTGAATCTTGTCTTTAAGGTGTGGAAAGATCCTGGTTTTATTTCCGAAAGGAGAAATCAAAGACAGATTGTATGGAAATTATAAGTTTTGAAAAGACTTACAAAAAGAACAAAGCAAAGATGATAACGATGGAAGCAGATATTAAAGAGCTCATTAATTATCTGGCTGGAGATTCGTCTAACCAAGGAGCGAAGTCATATCTTTGGCAACTGGAGTTGGAGAGAAATGAAATTTTAAGACAAGAGGAAGATCAGTGGCATCTACATAGCAAGGCTCTCTGGCTGGCCAGTGGAGACAACAATACTAAATATTTCCATAATTTCACCAATCTCAACAGAGTTAGAAAACATATATGGGATATCAAAGGAGACAACGACGATCTTGTTAATGATAGTGATTCAATAAATAAAGAAGAAATCATCCATTTTAAGAATTTCTATAAAGGGTCGACTTGCTCGAACTTAGTGGATCAGTGTAAGCTGATAGACTACTATCCTCAGATGGTTGATGATGAAGAGTCTATTTTTTTATTAAGTCTGATTACTTTGGAGGAGATGAAATCATTTCTCTTTCATTTCAAAAAGGAAAATAGATCGGGCCCAGATGGGTGGACAATCGAGTTCATCATATACTTTTTTGATCTGGTAGGGGAGGATGTCCTAGCGATGGTTAAAGAATCGAGAAGATTAGGCTCTATTGTGGGAGGCCTAAATTCAAATTTTTTGACTCGGATTCCTAAGGCGAATAAACCTTCAACTTTTGATGATTACCACCCTATTTCACTGTGCAACTTATGCTATAAGGTTATATAAAAAATTATCGCCAACTGGATTAAACCTTTCCTCTCTAGGTCAATCTCCAGTGAACAGATGGGATTTCTAAAAGGAAGGCATATTCAAGATGCTATTGGCACAGCTCACGAGAGTCTTCATAGTATTAAAAAGAAGAAGATGAAAGGCCTCGTTCTAAAGTTGGATCTAATAAAATCTTACGATTGTGTTGACTGCTAGTTTCTTAGATTGATCCTTCTTAAAGTAGGATTGGGGATCCAAATGACTAATCGGATAATGTCATTTGTCACATCCTCTTCCTTCGTTGTTCTCATCAATGGGGAGGCTACATATTTTTTCTGAAGCGGAAGGGAAGTCAGACAAGGATTTCCATTATCTCCCCTTCTTTTCATCTTAGTAATAGAAGGTCTCAGCAGATTACTGAAGCAGAGTTTGGAGGAAGGCCTTATTACAGGGATTAAGGTTTCTAGAATGATAAAAATCCTTCATATTTTGTTTATGTATGATGTCCTCATTTATCTAAGGAAAGTATGTTAGAATGGAGATTGATCGACACTCTTATCAGCCTTTTTTTCAAAGCCTTAGGTCTCTCGATGAACCTTAATAAATCCACAGTGCATTTTGAAGGCCTCTTAGATTTAGAACTAATCAATTTTAAAACTCTCCTGCCATACACCTTTAGTGATCTCTCACTTAGGTTCTGATACATGGGATATTTCTTGAAGACTAGAACTCAACGCACAACTGACTGGGAATGGTTGATTACAAAAGTCTCAAATAAAATTGGGTTATGGTGCAACAGGTGGTTGTCTCTTGGAGGGCGATATATTTTGGTAAAAATAGTTTTGGAAGGACAATCTGTTTTCAGGGTGTCATTGGAATCTTTGCCTTGCACTGTTTTAAATAGAATTAGAAAAATGATGTTCCATTTTCTATGGAATGGCCAATCAAACAACCAATGGTACCACCTCTGTAGTTGGGAGGTTCTCTCTAGACCTAAAAAGAATGGGGGGTGGGGCTTCCATAACCTCACACACTTCAATTTGGCTCTAAATGTTATTACACTATGGAGGGTTTTAACTTAGTCTAGCATGTGGCAGTAGGTTCTTAGAGATAAATATTTACATAACGCCACCCTGGTCAACTGGATTAGAAGACCGTCTCATTTTAGCAACTCAGCTTCAAGGATCTGGTCGATTCTCATTCGCGTGCTCCCTTTTATCAACCATTGGCTTAGTTGGTGCCCTGGAGCAGGTCATCTAATTTGTATTGGGAACAAGAGAATCCTTGGCATTGGAGACAACTCCTTTCTCAATGAAGAGCTTATAACACTACTAAATCAAAATAAGGTCTCATCGTTTGCTCAAGCGTCGTTAGCGAGACATCCTTTTACCTTTGTTGAGGTGTGTCAAAGTAGCGCGGATTTGGAGCTGGCAAGAGAACATGCTACAGATTAGGATAAATTCATGATGGCACTGAGTGGTGCGGGGATTACCCTCAAAGAAGATACAAAGGACCAATTGATTTGGACTGGAGGCAACTCGTCCAGAAGGTTGACTGTCAAGAATTTTTATAATGCTCTTCTAACCACACAGGAGTTACCAAGTTGGAGCGGCTGGAAGGTAAAGTTTTGGAAATGGCGAGTTCAATTGAAAATCATTTTTTTTTCTGGTTGGCCTCTGAAAACAGGATCTTATCTTGGAATGTCTTGCAGAAAAAAGGGTGGGTGGGACTGGGCATATGTTATCTATGCAAAGAATCCTCTGAAGATATCACCCATTTTCTCATTTGATGCACATTTACAAAGTTTGTCTAGGAAATCTACGCTCACTTCCTTAATTTAAATTGCTCCTGGTGTGGCTAGAATCTTAATGATTGTATGGAATCGTGGATTTTAAACAAGGTTGCATAAAAAAAGCTCCATGTTTTGTTGAGATGGTTCATTTGGAAGGAGCGCAATAAAGCACTCTTTGAACGGATGGCCCCCTCATCTTTGAATGTTGTATACAGGACATTAGGCGTGCTTAATAACCCCCCCTCAATTATTAAGTCACGGGTTTTAAGACTGAGTCCAATCATCCGATTGAACAGATACACTTTGGCTTTTTTTGACGGGGCTTACACTGCAGGGGGAACAGGTTGCGGGGTAGTGGGATCCTTGAAAAGTATAGATGCTCAGGATGTTAGATGGATCTTCAATTGCGGTGAAGGATCAAATAACAAAGAAGAGTTAGTGGGAGCGTGGGCTTCACTTTCCATTGAAAATCTCTTGGACATTCAACATATTCAGGTTTTGGGGGATTCCAAAGTGATTGTTGATTGGCTGAATCAAAAAGGTAATATCCAAGCCATCGATATTGAAGGATGGAAATGCAGAACTTGGGATCTGGCGGCATCATTACAAGGTATCAGCTTCCAACAGATCTTCAGGGAATCTAATGAGGAGGAAGATAAATTATCAAAGCAAGCAGTCTCGACACCTAGAGGAAGTCTAACTTACTATAATTGGGATGGATAAATTATGGGCCCTTCTCATCATTTGCAAATTTTCTAAAATCTTTCTCTATTTTTCCCCTTCGGTAGTTTGGTCTATGTGTTTGGGACTAGAGTATAAAACTTTTTTTGTATTTACTAGTCCCAGCTTGGGGCTTCTTTGTACTTGAGTAATTGATTTCTCGACTCTTAGGAAAGTTATGATCAACATTTTTGGTTGTGATGTGGGGCCATGTATCCTCGGAAGAACGAGTCTCTTTGTTCTTTTGTCCCAACAATGTAAAAAATTATATACTAATATAATTTGTGCTAATTTTCTTATGGAAAAAAAAAAAAGTACATACATGTAAATTCTCAAGTAATTATTATTGACATTTAAGTCATAGGGTTTAAATTCTTGGTATTTTTAAACACATATGTATATAAACTATATTGAAAATTACAATTCCAAATGTGAATTATTATGTTTGGAATGTGAATAAGATTATTTTTAATTAAATGATTATTTAATTTGTATATAAACTATATTGAAAATTACAATTCCAAATGTGAATTATTCTGTTTGGAATGTGAATAAGATTATTGTTTAATTAAATGCTTATTTAAGGTTTAATTGAGTAAGATTTAAATCTATTTATGGTAAACATGAAAACGCTTCTTTGATATCATTCGTATATCATATTTATTTTCACTTGTTCTTATGTTTATTTTGCAAACCTTTATCAAGAGTTTGGCTCATTTATTCCTTTTCTCTTGCAAATCCTTATTAATCCCTCCAGCCACTAATAGTAATTGATTTTTCAATGTTTTATTACTCTGGCACGATAACCAATGTCTTTAACCAAAGTTTAAAGAATGTCATGTAATTTTTTAACGCCCATTTAGATTTTAGTTCAAAGTTTTAACTTTGAGGCTTTATGTGGCCTGTTCTTGAGACAAAGCTAATTTTAGTGAAACAAACTTAGGATACATTACATGCATTGACATATATTGATAGCGTATATAGAAAAAGTGGATTAATGCTAGGTTTGAATTAAGCATTAGTTCAAAACATTTAAGGTTTAGAACTATGCAAAGTCTATAGCCCGTAGTACATATCACATATTTGTTTATTACATCTCCTCGTGTCTTAACATGCAAAAATTGTGTGGCGTAACATGCAACAACTGCTTGACCAGGTGTGGGGCGTAACACAGAGTAAGTGTGGGACATGAAACATGGAAGTTGTATCACCATTGTTCTATAACATTGGACATGAAACCTGGCTATAAGAAAATTGCGATAATCGACATGAAACCTGACTATAAGAAAATTGTGATAACTGGTTGCTGCTTATTCTTACCTCCTTCAGAAAAAGGCTCGATCATTCCACTCTGAAAGATATTATTCTCCTTCCCTAGCTCGCAGCCATATATAGTGTCATACTCAATCGACCATATCTCTGGTCATACTCAATTTTGCATCTCGCTGGAGAGTTCTAGCATTTTCTCTCGTCATACTCAATTTTGCATCTAGTTGTAGAGTTCTAGCATATGAAATATTGAAAACTATCGAAAGTTGTCGTTGTTTCTAAAAGTTGTGGTTGTAAAGAAACAACAACAGAGGTAAAGCTAGAGAAAATCACAGTTCAACGAGTTATACAAACCATAGATGTGACCAACAAGATCTTGGTATCGAATATGTTTTTCATGGAGGCCTACAAGAAGGTGGTTTACAAGATGTTGTTGTTTATGAAAGTTTTCGTTGTAAAGAAACAACAACAAAGGTAAAGCTATAAAAAGTCACAATTCAAACAATATAACTATCACAAAAGCATTAAAATTTCAACGAGTTATACATACCATAAAATTTCAGGAGAGCACCTTCGGTCCATGAATGCCTTTTCCGATCCAGGTATGGCAAGTAATGTGCGGCGTAAAATTGATTTGTAGTGATTGTTTGACAGGCTGGATGTTATCTGGCAACTAAAAGGGACCCGCCAACGTTCCAATCCATGTTACAACTTACTTTGAAAATCATTTGAAAAATATCCCATAATCCCTGATTCCATTTACCTTCATAACTGGATCGAACCCCTCAATGGCGTTGTAAAGAGAATAATTTGTTCACATATTTAGTTACTGTTGGTTACATTTCAAGTCTGCCTCCAATTACAACCCCAATGACAAGACAACGGTTAAGATAGAAACATCGACGAAAGTATGATATTTATGAACAATACTCTTTGCTTTGAATTTGAGCGATAACATAACTTTGAATGTATATTGCAGGTGCATCAGGTGGCTTGGATATTACTCATGTAACTCTAGGGAAACCAAGTGATTTATGTCCCCCTCCCCATCAGAGAAACAACAATAGCTCAATGTTTGTTTTTGACGTTGGAGGTTGAGTTAAACCAACGAAAACTTGAGGTGGTGGTGCATATGGTGCGTTTGGTGTTGCTGGAAAGAGAAGCCTTATGTTATTTACACTAGTTGGCAACAATGCTTCAACTTCCTCCCACTTCTCGTCTTCTTCCACAAGGATTCACATAATTGTTCACCCCATCTTTGCTGGATATCAGAAACAGGGTTTGTATGCCATTGATCTGGTACAGGTTTCAAATGTTGCATTATTAATGCACATTTGTGAAGCATGCAACAAAGTTCATATTTCTGAGGAAAATGTGGTAGGGCTCATGAGATTCGAGCTCCCAGACGCTATTTCTTTCTACGTGTAATAAAACATTTTTATATTTGGATTTGATAATATTTGTTTGCAAGATATGGCCAGTGAGTCTATTGGCTGAAAGGTTCAAATTTCTAAGGCAATTCAAAAATCCTATTTCAGAAGGAATCTGCCTAGTTAGAATATTTCCTGATAGATCCAGAAAAGCTTGTGTTGAAAAGAAATAATTGTAATAGAGAAGTGTTCCTTTGAAATTCAATATGATTTGATCGTTCCACAGAGTTTATGTCTCATATTGTGTATCATTATCTTTTCTCAAAGCTTGCAATGAACCAATCTTTGTTGGGATTCGTCTTGTGAATTTATTGTTTGAGAAGTCCAAAATTTGCAGGATGTGGAGATCCCAAAGCCTATTGGGTAAATTTCCCTCTAATTTATTATACGCCACAATGAAAACATGCATGTTCTTGTTCTGGCCCCAACTCTCCGAAAGCATGCCAGTCAAGTTATTAAAACATAAATTGATGAGCACCACATTGCTGCGATTAATAAAGGTTAGAGCAGGATGCACTCGCGTAAGGTTGTTGGCGGAAATTGACAAGCTATGCAAGTACATTAAGCGGCCTATTTCAGTTGGTAACTCTCCCACCAACATATTTTTGTCTAGGGATGATGAAGAAATCAATAAATTTAACTTCATATTACACGCACATTTTTGATATATATAGTCATAACGTAGACATTCTTGTATGCATTATAAATTCTCTACCTCTGATTTATAAAAAACATGAAAAGTTGGTCAAATGATATATGACAATCTTTACCTGCTGCATCAAAGCCAAACAACAAGCTTCTCTACCTTCTAGGCAGGGACTTGTTTCTACGTAACTCTCCTTGTTAAGATTATGACTCATCTATTCCTTTTCTCTTATGTGTTAAACCTTTTTTAATACTTTGTCGAAAACAAAATAAATAAGGAATTCCTTATATAATGGTAATCATGCAATGGTTCCATGTTTTAGTCTTCATATAATATAATGATTTCTATATTAATAACTTTTGTCTTATGTTTTAGTTTTTTTCATTATGTAATGGTTGTATTAATTCAACATGTATTTTTGGGTATTAAATTTTTTCTTCACATAGTTATTAATAACTTTTGTCTTATGTTTTAGTTTTTTTCATTATGTAATGGTTGTATTAATTCAACATGTATTTTTGGGTATTAAATTTTTTCTTCACATAGTTATTAATTCAAACATTTGAAGGTGTACTATTTGATATTTTAGAGTTATTAATTCAAACATTTGAAGGTGTACTATTTGATATTTTAGAGTTATTAATTCAAACATTTGAAGGTGTATTATTTGATATTTTAGAGTTAATATTTGTTTTGTTAAGATTATGATTCATCTATTCCTTTTCTCTTATGTGTCAAATTTTTTAATACTTTGTCGAAGGAAAAATAAACAAGGCTGCATGGCAGCGCATACCTTTCGATGATGGTACTTTCCTTGCCTACTGGTATATACTTGTTTGTATAAAGCTCACTAAAATAATATATATATTTAAATTCAAATTAATTTCAATATATTTCAATAAAATATTTATCAAAAAACTTATGAAGTGTATGCCACTAGTAAAAATAGCAAGAGAATAAGGTTTATCTCGTTTCAACAGTGAAGTCCATGTGACCTTTGCTTCACTCGCTAATCTTAGCACCGATTTCACAAATCCCTAAAATGAATCCAGTTGCCTGTAAAATGGCGGTCCCTCAATGATAGAAATGTCTTTTCCACATTTATGAAAACACGCTTATTTGGATGGCCTGATAGAAATAATGTTTTGAAAATGGTTTTAACCCAAAGAAACTGAACAGATGCAGAGAAACTGAAAATCAG
>ML777288.1:504300-517042 GCA_009831015.1 Picea engelmannii | reverse complement strand
TGGTCACTATAATTGTTTATTAATTAAAACAATCAAGTGTTACATAGATTGTCAACCCATGGAAGTTTGTTTATTTCAAAGGCAATCACACACTGTATATGCTCAATCTCAAAAGAAATCCAAAGTTGTAGTAAAAGTTACACTAACCACACCTTGCTTTGAACAGACTGAAGTTCTACTTTGAATTACAGTAAAAGCAATCTTTCTATTGCAGAATTCAAGATTCAAAGGAAAATAATTATTAGAAGAATCTTGGATTATATCAAGAAACAACAACCTAGGAAAATGAACCTTTCAGCAAACTGCAAAAAAGAAGACTAACTATTCTGTAACAGAGAACAGGACCCTATTCCCCAAAGTAGGAATCTTCAGCACCTGTCTCTGACTATCACACTTTCATAAACTCATTCTGCAAACATAATTACCAATCAAAATGATCAACAATTACCTAGGAATGAATTGTATGAAAACGATGCAACAATCAGTTGAAACAAAGCTTCAACAAAACAGAGTTTTCATAAGGCACGAATAAAAATAATAATTAACACATTACAGAAACTAATAGGTGAATCTTGTGAGGAAGGTGGGCCTTCTTCTTCTCACAAGATTCCCTAGAAATGAAAGGGAACTAAGAAGAAATGCTCAAAATGATCTTTTATTCATCTGTCCAATGTAACAAGTTACAATATTAAAAGTGAACACGCTCCTTCTCTGTAATTCCCTTCTAGCTAAGCCTTCCGTAATCCCCCTCTAACGTTGATTTCTCCTCTATTTAAAGAGGAGAATCATCTTAATACAATTAAGCATAAGATTACATGTGTACATACAAATTCTATTCTTAGTCTGATCTAATCTTCTATGTTGGAATAGGATATTCTGATCTTTCGTAGCAAAATGTTGTTACAGTGGTTGTAATGGTGTTGGCTTTGAGGTACAACTGTTGCGGCCAGTGTAACAACTCCTTTAATTATTTTTTCTTGTTACTGTTGTATGTGAAACACTGTTTCAGCATCGCAAATCACGGACTGTTTCAGCAACGGGATTTGCGTACTGTTTAACTGTTTCAGCAACGTGGTCTTCAAGCAACAACGATATATTAACAACAATCTTCAAACTGTTTTAACAACTATATATTTCTGATTAATGGCTAAGTATGAAAATAATGTAAATTACATGTAAAACAAATTAAACATATAGCAAAGAGAAGAAACGTTATATACCTTTGGAAAAATAGATTAAGGTGATAATGTAGGCTTAAATATGAGCGGGAAAATGATGTAATGATAGCAAAAAGTATGAGCAAAAAGATACATTATAGGGTCCTAACATCCCCCCCAACTAAAAAGGTTGCATGTCCTCAGGCAACTTCAATCTGAATCAGAATCTGGATACTGACTCTTGGTGTGCAAATTACTTAAGCAGTAGCTGTAGAAAGTACTATATGTTGGGGCTCTAAATACTTGAACATATTGTAGCCTTTGTGAGGCTGTTGCTTCAACCTTCTTGGACAACCTATGATAAGCCTGATACTTCTCTACTGGCATCCACAGAATGAGAAAATGGAACTGATAACCTATCCAATTTTCACGCATTGCTGGACACATTTGATGTAACTGGGTACCCGAGAGATTGTTGTCTCAAGATTCGTAGGACTAAAGGGATTGTGCTCCTGTCTTTCCTCAGAAAATTGTTGCCAAAACATGTTATTTTCTTTTAGGACAGTAGTCTCTTTGGTTTTAATAAACTGTTGACAATTTTGAAGTATTGTTGCCTATAGTTGTCGCATATGTTGAATTATCCTTGGTTTCTTAAAAATTTGATAATATTCTGCAGTAAAGATGGCAACGTTCTATGGTCTGGCCGTATCCAGAGGAGACAATTATCTTCATTATACCTGGCAGCTAGGAAAACATTCTGCCATGTAATCTGGTTGGCAAGGAAGGAAGCGAGTTCCCGAATCTGGATATCACCAACAAGAGGATTAAGATTAAGTTGTTTGTTCTCAGGAATGGCTTCATTATGAAGATATAACTCACATAGTAGATGTTGATCAGTAGTAGAGGCTTCTGCAAAATTTTGAACAAAATCTTTTGGTTTGAACACTGCATAGGGTCTTCCATCTTTGATTTCTTTCATCTGAAAGAATGCAAGTCATTCTATAAGGAAAAGAGAGTAATTTGGGGATGGTTTCCTAGCAGGCAACAATTTTTGTACCAAATCGAACATCAGGAGCAATTTGTTTTTTAACTCCTCATTTTGTTTCTTATGGGCACGATATTATTGGCATGTTTGCTCCAAAGCTTCCCAGTTTGAATATATGTGGTTCAACTAAAGTAGTTTGTGCTCCTGCAAGCTTTTGTCCTGTGTAATAGAAGGCTCCTTTCTCCATTTGTTCATTATTACCTACTTATTCCATGGTTGAGTTTGTGTTCCAGCATTACAAGTAGTAGGCTAAGGTAGAGTCTGAGTGGTTTGTTCCACAAAAGTAGGGGTACTGATCTTGCTAGGAGGGGCAGATTCATCAATAAGCAGAGTTTGAGCAGCTTCACTAATAAAAACAGGAGCTTTGGAATTAACGGTTGCTGTAGGCCAGGGTTCCTGTAGATTAGCTTTGTTTTTTGAAATTTTTGAAGGTCCTACTGGTTCTTGTGTAACAGTAGGGCGTTCCTCTTTTTTAACTGCAAAAGTTGTAGGTGCAGGGGAAGCTCCAGGCATTGGGATTTGAATCACTTTGTAGTTTGCTTGATCATAAATATCCCCACATTGGCTGCACATATACTCTCTATACTGATCATCTTTTGTGTTTTTCTCTGCCATGGCCGCTGCGCAAACTAAGGTATACAAATTAAGTTCCCTATCATAGGCTTCCTTTGCCATTACCAACTCTTGCTTGTAAGCTTCCAGTTCTGATCTTAGAAACTCATTCTCTTGTAAGAGAGAAGCCATTGTTGGTTCTGGTTGTTGATCTGTCATAGGTGTATCAAGAGGGGTGACTGGTTTTTGTGTAACAGTTACAACCTCAGTAGCTGGTTCTTGTGGAGCAACTACAAAATCAGCAGTTGATTCTTGTGTTTCAGCTACTTGATGTAAAGAAAATAGTGTTGCAGCACCCTGGGCATTTGATTCTTGTATTTCAGGAACAAAATCAGCAGTTGGTTTTTGTGTTTCAGTTGTAGCTGGTTCTTGTGTAACAGCTATAGTTGGTTCTTGTGTGACAACTACTGAATGAGTAGCTGGTTCTTGTGTGACAACTACTTGATGTAAAGAAAATGATGTCGCAGCACCCTGGGCCTCTGGTTCTTGTGTTTCAGTGCCCGTGGGTGGAACAAGTAAAAATTTTGGGATTTGGGAGGGTGGAGGTGTATGGGATTTTAGCAAAATGAGTTGGGGGTTTAGGGTAGTGGTAGTAGTTGCTTCTTTGGTTGAAGCCCTCATTCGTCTTCTAGGTAACAAGGTAGGAAAAGTAGTAGTTTGCTTCTTTCTTTTGCAAGTGGGTTTTTCCTTAATGATGGGGCGGGGAGGGATATCACGTTTATCCGCTTGAGAATCATCGCTAGGGATATGAACAGTAGGAGTAGATGATTTTGGTAAATTGTGGGGTGGACTTGGTATGGCAGGAGGGTTAATTGGATCAATTGGATCCGTAGGCGGATTAATAGGTATTTCCGGAGGGTCAGGAAGGTTTTGTGGTTGATCTTCATGAGGGTTTTCAGAATGTTCAACAACTTCCTGAGGGTTTATGGGTGGATTGTTTAGGAGAGGGTTTTGTTGGGCAAAACCCTTTTGGATGAGTAATTGAACAAGACGGTGATGGGTGAGGGAAATGATGAGATTTTTAACCTATCTGCAATAATGCGACATATTTCTAAGACATCCGAGCAGATAGTAAGGAATATTCACCAGTCTAGTATGTCGTAAATGAGATAACAAGACAAAGTCGTACTGGTAAACTACCTGGTATCGGCCTTCATAGGTAAGGTAGTGCTTGACAAACTCTGCAACTTTCGGCCAAGGAGGCGACAACGAGCTAAATCGAACACCTCGAGCTTTAGGCTCAACTTGTTCTCCTAGCAAGAGAAAATCCTGTTGGGCATTAAGAATAATGTGTTTACGACTGAACCAGTGAATGCCAGTGACAGGAAGATCTGAAACTTGTGCTATATCATCCTCTGTGACTGGAATCCGAACCCCTTGAACAATAGAATGGTCGTCTTGAAGATCCTGAGAAAATTGAAGAACCCGTTGTTGATTAAATTCCTGGAGCCTTTGAAAATAACCCAGCTAGCCTACCTACTGAAAGATTTGGTAGACTTCTGGATACAATTCTAGCATGGTTTTCGTGGCAAGTTCATATCATATAACATGACCTCCCATAGCTATTCATCTCAGTAAAATGCACAGTCATAGAGCTGAGTAACCGCACTCGAACAGAGTAATTTTTGCGGATGAGGGCATGTAAATGATGGTGAAAAGACGAGATAATGGGTAAAAAGAAGTGACAGTAGTCAGTTTGTGTGAAATGATGGCATAAAGTTTCGATATTTCCCCCCCAACTACAGCTGCAATAATGACTTTAAGTGTATGGGGATCATGGTCATAATGAATTGGGATCTTCTCATTAGCCATAGTTCAAATGTATTTACATATAAAGTTTACATACCTCATCTTTACCTTTGATTCGTACTTCGAAAAATATAGTGCCTGTTCGTAATAGATCTACAGTAATCATGGAAGAAACTTTGGAATTATGAAGGAAATTGTATCAAGGGTTTGTTTAATCATGGGAGAAGGTAGTGAAAGGACATAATGTAGTATGAAAAATAGGAGAAGTGAGAGCGAAAGGGCTGAATAAGATGTTCTTATGACAGGAAATGCTGAATAGTCATGTCTTAGCAATGAGAAAATGGGCAATGCTGAAAAAGTGGTGTTTCAGCAACAGGAAAAGAATGAAGAAAATGTTGCTGAAGAGTGATGTTTCAACAATGGAAAATATTACTGAAGAAATGGTGTTTCAACAACAGGAAAAATGGAGAAAATGTTGTTGCAGAGTGGTGTTTCAGCAATGAGAAAATGGAGGAAAATGTTGCTGAAGAGTGGTGTTTCAGCAATGGGAAAAATGGGGAAAAATGTTGTTGAAGAGTGGTGTTTCAGCAATGAGAAAATGGGGAAAAATGTTGTTGAAGAGTGGTGTTTCAACAATGGGAAAATGGGGACAGGGAATGGAAAGGAAAAAATAAAAAAGAGAGGGGATGAATGATGGGGATGTTGAAAGAAGATTGGAAGATGGGAAATGAAGATGAATGGATTGAAGAAAGAAGGAGCAATGCTTCACAAGATGAAGCTTGGATCTGCTTGTAGTAAGATTGTCCTTTCTTGGTAGGCCTTTTCTAGATCGAGAATCTACAAAAGAATCAATTGTAACATACCATCCCTTGGCAGGGATTATTAGTAAAAGAAATTTAATCTAAAACTAAAAATAAAATTCAGAAAAATTAAATGCAATGAGGGGTAGGGGGCTCCTCTAAAAAGAGATAATGTGAATCTTCCACACATTTGGCCTTAAAATCTTCTTTGGAAATGGGGCGCTGGTACAGATGGAGCCGATGACCATTCACTAATAACGGTGTTTTAGAGTCATCAATTGTTAGGAGCCCTACTGTTCCATTGGAGAAAACAATATCCACTTCGTAAGGTCCTAGCCATCTTGTACGTAGTTTCCCTTGAAATTCTTTAAACCGAGAATCATACAATAAAGCCCAATTACCTTTTTGGAATTGCTTATGCTTGATGATTTTATCATGCCATTTTGTTCTTTGTTGTTGAATCATAGTTGTCTGGTGAATGACATCTAATCTTTTTTCATCCAATTCATTGAGCTGCTACAACCTGACTGTCTGTGCATCAGCCAAATCAAGGTTAGCATCTAAAGCAGTCCTTAAGGTTTTGATTTCAAATTCCATAGGAAAGACAACACTTTTACCATAAACTAATTCATAGGGGGAGAATCCTGTAGTATTTCTCCAAGTAGTTCTGTAAGCCCATAATGCTCCAGGGAGCCTTTGAGACCAATCCTTTCGGTTTTCCTTCACTGTTTTTGTTAGAATGGATTTTATTACTTTGTTTGTGCTTTCCATCTGTCCATTGGGTTGGGGGTGGTATGTTGTAGTCATTCTATGATGAATATGATATTTTTGAAGGGTGGATTTAAAACCATGAGAGATGAAAGGAGGTCCTCCATCTGTGACTAATTCTCTAGGCACTCCAAATCTGATAAAGATATCTTCAAATAAGAAATCTAGAACAACTTCTTCAGTAGCTCTATGGAGTGCTTTAGCCTCCACCCATTTGGTCATATAATCTGTGCAGACCAATATATAAACTTTTTGATTGGATGGAGGGTTAATGGGTCCTACAAAGTCTAAGGCCCATCTTTCAAATGGTTCGAGTATTACCTGGGGGTTTAATGGCATTTCATCTCTATGATTAGGTTGACCCATTCTTTGACAGCTATCACATGCCTGAACATATTTCTTTTCATCTTTAAAAAGTGAGGGCTAATAATAACCCATCCTGAGAATTTTATGTGCCGTTCTTTTATCAACAAAATGCCCTCCACAAGGGCCATCATGAAAAGATTTTAGTAAATCATAAACCTCATCTTCTCTAATGCATCTTCGGATTTCTTGATCAAGTCTTGTGTAGAAAAGACACCCACTTATCCATCTATACCGAGCACTTTGTTGAATGATTTTTCTTTTCTCTCGGTGGGATAGGTGTGGTGGTAACTTCCCTGCAACCAAATAATTAGCAATGTCTGCATACCATGGTAAGTGAGTAGATACTGCAAATAAATATTCATCAGGAAAGGAATCATCTACTGGAGTATTGTCATCAGGTGTTAACCGAGAAAGATAATCAACAACTACATTTTCCTTTCCTGGTCGATCTACAATTGTAATATCAAATTCTTGTAATAATAGTAACCATCTGGTGACTCGAGCATTTGTGGTAGATTTGTTCATTAGATATTTAATAGCTGAGTGATCAGTATGGACAAAAGTAGAATAACCAGTGATGTAATGTCGAAATTTATTAATAGCATAGATAACTGCTAAAAATTCCTTTTCAGTAACTGTATAGTTAAGTTCAGCAGGACTCATATTCTTGCTAATGAAGTAGATAGTATAAGGGAGATGATTTTCTTCTTGTCCCAAGACAGCTCCTATTGCAGTATCCAAAGCATCAGAGGATATATGAAAGGGAAGTGCCCAATCAGGTCCCCTTAGAATAGGAGCTATAGATAACTGATGTTTGAGTGCATCAAATGCTTATTGGCAAAGATTAGTCCACTTAAATTTAGCATTTTTCATAAGTAACACAAACAAAGGAGAAACTATTTTGGATTTTTTTTTTATAAATCTTCTATAGTATCCAGCATGTCCTAAGAAACTTCTCACATCTGTTTGGGTTTTGGGAATAGGAAGGTTCTCAATGAATTGTATCTTGGATGGATCTACCTGAATTCCTTGAGATGAAATAAAATGTCCAAGTACCACTCTTCACTCATCATCATATGACATTTTTCGGTGCTTAAGGAGAGGTGGGCTTGTATACATCGGTTAAGTACTTTCTCAAGATTTTGTAGTGGTTCCTCAAAAGAGACACCATAAGGGGTAAAATCATCCATAAAAATTTCCATAGAGTCATTAATCATATCAGAAAGGATTCCTATAACTGCTCTTTGAAAGGTTGCTGGTGCATTACATAGTCCAAATGGGAGGACTCTATAAGAAAAAGTTCCCCAGGGGCTAGTAAAAGTGGTCTTATCTTGGTCTTGGGGTGCAATTTTGATCTGGTTATACCCACTTAAACCATGTAAGAAAGAGAAGAATTTCTTTCCTTACAAACTATCTAACACCTGATCAATGAATGGTAACGGAAAGTGATCTTTTTGAGTGGCTTTATTTAAGGCTCTATAATCTATGCACACTCTCCATTTACCATTTTTCTTAGGAACTATTACCAACGAAGAAACCCATTCATTGTCAGATATATGATATATAAACCCTACATTAAGCAATTTTTGAAGTTCCTCTTTAACAATTTCCCTTAAATTAGGGTTCATTCATCATTGGGTTGACAGACCGGTCGACAATATTCCTTGATATAGATACGATGAGTACATAATTCAGGAGAGATTCCCTTCATATCTGTATAGTCCCATGTGAATGCTTCCTTATGTTCAAGAAGTAACTTCATTAATTGTTGTGTTTCAACAACTATCAAGTTAGGGTTTATATTCAGTGTTTTGCCAGGTTCAATTTCTACTGGTATACTTTTAGAAGAGATGGTAGCTGATGTTTAAGGTAGGTCTTCAGAATTAAGATTTTCCTGGGTATCCGACTCCAAAAGTGCAGCTAGTTGATTATGTGTTTCTGGAGTCACAGAGGAGGGTTCACAAATAACATTATTAATTACTTCTTCCTCAGTGGCATCTTTAAGGCTTAAAGCTTGTCCAATAGTCAAGATAGGTTGAGTAGTCTGATCATCATAGTCCACCCATAAGGAATTGTCATTATTAATCAAGGGTGTAGCGTGAGGGTAGAGAGTAAGTTGTTTGGTCTCATATCCATTGGAAATTGTCATTGAACCAGAACTGCCGCTGATAAAGGCATCTGTTGTGGCTAGCCAAGGCCTACCCAAAATTAGAGGATGACCCCCTAACTTTGTTTTAGGTTGTAATACCACAAAGTCAGCTGGATAATTCCAGGACTCAACTGAGATGATTAGGTCTTCAATAACTCCTTCTGGTTTGATTGTAGAACGGTCATCTAATTCTGGAATGGTTGGGGTATCTCTGATTCCATTCTTCAGTTGTAACAGTTGTGAAGTTTCAAGAGTCATAATATTGATAGCAGTGCCTAAGTCTACCAGAACTCTAGGAATTACTGTTTTTCCAATTTGCACTATGACAGTAGGATGGTCGGGATCACCACATTTAATTGGAGGAGCTTTACCTGACATTAGTGCAGACAAATCACCCATGACATGAACTGTGAGAGAATCTTTAGTTTTCCTATCGGGTTTCTTAACACAAATGTCTCGCATAGTTTTGGCATAAATTGGTACATCTCTTAGTGCTTGTAATAGTGGAATTTTGACATAGAGATTTTGTAATTCCCCTAGAAGATTGAAAGCAAGTGTCTCAGGAGTTTTATTCAAAGCTAAACGCTCAGGGAATGGTGGTTCCGCTGTTTCAGCAACAATATTAGAGGATGGTTGTACCTCTTCAGGTGAATCGTGCTTTTTTATTTCTTCTTTATCGGAATCAGAAGAGGTAACATCATCAATGATAGGTTCTACTATTTTCCCAGATCGTAAATGAATATCATTGCATTGTGCAGGGAAAACAAAAAGTATAGGATGGTTTTGAATATCAATAAACTGCACAGCCTTATTATTGGGGTTAGGGTTAGGTTGTACAAGTAGTTGGGGCCGCATCATTTGATTATTCGATGGAGCACCTGATGGTAAAGGGAGTGGTTGCTGAAATTGTGATTGAAATTGAGGAAATTGATTTGGAAACGGGGGTTGTTGACCTCTCCAATTTGGATTCCATTGGTTAAAGTAAGGTTGTTGTTGTGGAGGCCAAGGAGTCCACATTGTTGGGTCTACAAAGGGAGGGTTTGTTTGTTGCATGGGTGGGTAATTCATTTGATTGAAGGGTAGGTATTGCATTTGGTTAAACAGAGGGTAATTTGCTTGACTAAAAGAAGGATAATTATTCCAACGATTAGAAGATGTAAATGGCATATTAGGATTCATACCTTGTCCCCACAGTTGCCATTTCCTTCTCTGTGTCAACAGATAGACAGCTTCAGCTTCTTCATCGGTTGGTTGTAATGCTGCTTTGATTCCTGGTAAAGAAGGGCATTGTTGAGTTTCATGATCCTTATCACAAAGGGTGCAAATTGGCATTTTGTCCAATGGACATTCCCTTAGTGGGTGCTTTTCTCTGCATTTGGAACAAAAGATGGACAGAGCCGCTTCTGCTTCGGCTTGTTTCTTCTTAATATGCAAGGTGTCAATTTTTGAAGCAAAAGAACTTAACATTTCATTTTTAAAATCTTCAACTAAATTACCTATTTCGACTCTTGTTGCTCCTCCACTAGCTGATTTTTGAACTCTTGAAAATGTGGTATCCCTGTTGTTTGATCTATTCCTTGAAGCTCCTCTTGAACATCTTTTACAGAGGTTAAGAATTTCATCATATGATTCTTTAGATATGTCCCCTTTACCAAGCATATTTAGCATATCTAGACAGTCATCCCTTACTCCTTTTAATAATATTGTTTTAAGAATATCTTTACTTACATCGAGGTGATTGGATCTTTGTAGATTATACTGTAGCCTTTCCACAAAGTCCTCCAGATTTTCATCCTCTTTTTGTATCATCTTGAATAGTTCCTCTCTTTTTTCTCTTGTTCGGCAATAGTCTTGATATTTTTGCAGAAATTTTTGTTTCATTTGATCTCATGTTGTGATTACATGACCTCCAAGACTCATGAACCATCTTAATGCATTTCCCTTTAATGTTGCTGGAAATAGCTTTAATTTTTTAGCATTGGTAATGTAATCATAACTTCTGCATAATATATCAAACTCAAAAAGGAATTCATCAGTATCTTCAAAAGATAAACCATGAAAGTTAAGTAAAGCTGAAAGTGGAATATTCTTCATAGGAGCTACTCCTCTAGGAAGATCACCAATAGGAAATCCTAAGGTAGAAAAAGAGTTTTCATCGTTTACCTCTCCTTCAGGACCTACATGTTCTTCATGGTGTAGTTCTTCATTATACCCATCCATGGTTTCTTCTATTTGTTCCCCTATTGCACTTGCTCGATCCTCAATGTTTTTTGCTGGTTTCTCAACTGTCTCTGTTTCAAAGTTCACTTGAAAGGAAGGTTGAGGTTTTGGTTTTCGAGAGATTGGTCGTTGAGGAACAAAAGATTCAGATTTTAATATAATCTTGTCGATAAAAGTCTTTCTTCCTCCCATTCCTCTGCCCCTACCACCTGTAGGGTTAGTTTCCTTGGGGGCTCTGTGTCCTCTCATGCAATCTGTACATCTGAAAGAAAAACATAAATTCTTTTGAAATCTATAATTACCTTCCCCGACAACGGCGCCAAAATGTTGGTTACTATAATTGTTTATTAATTAAAACAATCAAGTGTTACATGAATTGTCAACCCAGGGAAGTCTATTTATTTCAAAGGCAATCACACACTGTATATGCTCAATCTCAAAAGCAGTCCAAAGTTGTAGTAAAAGTCACACTAATCACACCTTTCTTTGAACAGACTAAAGTTCTACTTTGAATTACAGTAAAAGCAATCTTTCTATTGCAGAATTCAATATTCAAAGGAAAATAATTATCAGAAGAATCCTGGATTATATTAAGAAACAACAACCTAGGAAAATGAACATTTCAGCAAACTGCAAAAGAGAAGACTAACTATTCTGTAACAGAGAACATGACACTATTCACCAGAGTAGGAATATTCAACACTTGTCTCTGACTATCACACTTTCATAAACTCTTCTGCAAATAGAATTACCAATCAAAATGATCAACAATTACCTAGGAATGAATTGTATGAAAACGATGCAACAATCAGTTGAAATAGAGTTTCGGCAAAACAGAGTTTTAACAAGGCATGAATAAAAACAATAATTAACACACTACAAAAACTAATGGGTGAATCTTGTGAGGAAGGTGGGCTCTCTCCTTCTCACAAGATTCCCCAGAAATGAAAGGGAACTAAGAAGAAATGCTCAAAATGATCTTTTATTTATCTGTCCAATGTAACAAGTTACAATATCAAAAGTGAACATGCTCCTTCTCTGTAATTCCCTTCTAGCTAAGCCTTCTGTAATCCCCTTCTAATGTTGATTTCTCATCTATTTAAAGAGGAGAATCCTCTTAATACAATTAAGCATAAGATTACATGTGTACATACAAATCCTAGTCTTAATATGATCTAATCTTCTATGCTGGAATAGGATATTCTGATCTTCCATAGCAAAATGTTGTTACAGTGGTTGTAATGGTGTTGGCTTTGAGGTACAACTATTGCGGCCAGTGTAACATCTCCTTTAATTATCTTTTCTTGTTACTTCTATATGTGAAATACTGTTTCAGCATCGCAAATCACAGACTGTTTCAACAACGAGATTTGTGTACTGTTTAACTGTTTCAACAACGTAGTCTTCAAGAAGCAACGATATATTAACTACAGTCCTCAAACTGTTTGAGAAACTATATATTTCTGATTAATGGCTAAGTATGAAAGTAATGTAAAATTACGTGTAAAACAAATTAAACATATAGCAAAGAGAAGAAACATTATATACCTTTGGAAAAATAGATTAAGGTGATAATGTAGGCTTAAATATGAGCGGGAAAAGGATGTAATGATAGAAAAAAGTATGAGTAAAAAGGTACATTATAGGGTCCTAACACTCACTCTTTTCACATTCTCCCCACATTCCTCTCTCTCTCTCTCCCCCACATTCTCTCACTTTTTCTCCTACTTTATATTGCCTCCCCTCTATTCTCTCCTTTCCCCTCTCTTGCTCCCCCTCTCTCTCTCAATCATTCTATATCTCCCCCTCCCTCTCTCCCCCCACTTTTCCCCTCTCTCCCTCTCTCTCTCTCTCTCCCCTACTCTCCCCCCTTCTC
>ML777288.1:469134-490961 GCA_009831015.1 Picea engelmannii | reverse complement strand
TGCGATATCAACCCTTAGCCAGGGAACAAAGATTTAGTAAAGCAATGGATGTTGAGCTGAGAACGTCTCATCCAAAGGCATCTCGTTGATGGGAACTAGGGAAATGCATTCCCTAATCAGATAAACCACCACGATATACCATTAGCTCAACCAAGGTTGGGGAACACACCCAGTTCATGAGGGAGCATTCTCTCATTGGAAAGTTTCTTGGTCTATGGCCTTTCGAATGAGATCTCATGAGATGGATCAAAGACTGGTGGAACCCCAAAGGAGACTATGAAGTGTAGCTCAGCTCCAAGGGTTTTTTCACGTTCATCCTATACATTTTGGAAGATAAGGATAGGATTTTTGATAATGGGCCATACTTCTACAACTCTGCTTAGTTATTCCTCAGATTCTGGACTGACCATTTCAGCCTAGAGAAAGAATACTTCACAATGGCTCTGGTATGGATATGACTTTATTCCCTACCAAAGGAGTTCTAGCTGGAGGAAATCCTAATGGTAATAGGAAACACTGTGGGAAGATATGTGAAACATTCAGAAGCCACAAAGAAGAGGAAATACACTTCCTACGCTCAAATATGTGTTTACATGGATATATCAAAGGCTCTACCAGGTTCAGTAACCCTATAGTACCAGGATGAGGAATGGAATCAAATGATGGACTATGAGCACATTCATTTCCATTGCAAGAAGTTCCATGAGCATGGCCACCTCTTCCATGACTTTCCCTTGAATGTCCAGAAACCAAAAGTAGGAGAGGGGAAGCAAAAGGAAGGTTATACTACAATCACAGGTAGGAAAAGACATCCACCCAGAAAACAAACTCAATAAGGAACTCAGAATATCCCCACCAAAAAATACTTCGACATTCTTAATCAACTCCCAGAGGAAGAGGAGGTCAGAGATCCATACAAAAAATACAACCAAGACAAGGAAAAGGTTAAATCTAAGAATCAAACGAAACCAGGAAAAGAAAAAAACTAAGACACAAGACCAGCAGGCCAACAAAATATGGAAAATCCAGAGGAGGGGGAGGAACACTTTAATGAAGCTTGATGAGAAAGATCAAGCAGACATAGATCTAGAAAAACCGAAGGAATCCTTCAACATAAAGGAATTGCAAAACATCCCAGTGGAATAACTCAGAAAGGTGCATAAAGTATTTATCGACTCTACTGCAGGTTCCACCTCAATACTAGGGATCACCTTAGACCCAACCAATGAGCTCAAATGTACCTCCTATGAAAGTAAGCGACGAGGGTGCAAATCTACACATTAACTCATTAAGGAGTTAGGAAACTATATGCTCAACTCATGGAAGATCCAGAGACTCACAGAGGGATATCTAAATCCACCTCATAACTCATCATGATGAAGATCATAACATGGAATATAAGAGGGCTTAATGGAATATCCAAGAAAAGGAATCTTCAAGACTGTATTCGTGTTGAAAATCCATACATTCTCCTTTTATAGGAAACAAAATGTGTCGTGGAAGAAGACGAGGAAATTTTCCGCCGTTGTTGGAGAGCTTGTGACTCCATTCACACTGACTCAAATGGAGCTACGGGAGGCCCGTAAATCTTGTGGAACCTAGATATAGTCATCATATGTCAAACCTTTTCCATGGTTGGCACGGTCACGACTCAGTTCAAAGTCATCGGGTCTATGAAAGAAGGTATGATTACAAATGCGTACGGGCCTCAAAGTGCACAAGAAAAATATTTGTTTATGGGAAGAATAGCTACTATCAAGATGTTGTTGGGTTCACAGAATTGGTTGTTTGGTGGTGACTTAAATATCATCTTAATGATGGAGGAAAAGACAGGAGGGACCGAGTTTCTAGACCAAGACAATGGTAAGTTCTGAACCCTCATAGATCAACTCGATCTAATAGATATAGAAACTAGAAATGGTATCTTCACGTGCTCCAATCACAA
The DNA here is from genome assembly GCA_009831015.1 of Picea engelmannii. Lineage (NCBI taxonomy): Eukaryota > Viridiplantae > Streptophyta > Pinopsida > Pinales > Pinaceae > Picea > Picea engelmannii. Next base: position 489,016 of record ML777288.1, on the reverse strand, counting down.
TTATGGGAATCAACATGTGGCATGTAGATTGGATTGTTTCCTCATCTTAGAATCCTTGATGTTGGAGGATCTGATCATCGAAGCCAACATCCTCCCAAAAATTGTCTTGGATCACTAGCTAGTCTCACTTTGTCTTGATATCAGAGCCACGCCCAAGTTCAAACCCTTCATATTTGAGAATTTTTGGCTCACTCACCCATACTTTCAAAATATTTCAAAATTATGGTGGGAGCAAGCAGGAATAGACCATGGCACTTGCATGTACAAATTCCAGCAAAGGTTAAAAAAATTTAAGGCACAACTAAAGAGATGGAATAATAATGTATTTGGGAACATTCTACAAAGAAAGGAGGAAATTGAGCAACGCCCGAAAACATTGCAAAATATATTTATTACTGGGGACAGAACGAAATCCTTAATAAGGGAGGATGAGGAACTCATATCAGAACTAGAAGAGAGAAAGGAATAGGAGGAAATACTCTGGAGGAAAAAATCCAGAGTACAATGGATTAAAGAAGGTCAAAGGAACACCAAGTTCTTCCACAGATCCATGGTTCACAGACGATACATAAACTGAATCACTCAACTAGAAGATGGTCAGGGAAACCCCATCAGGGACCATGCAAGCATAGCAGAGGAACTGAGAAACTACTACAAAGACCTCCTAACATAACCCATTGAAGACATAATGCTCGTTATTTTCAAGATCACCAGGAACATACCCTACCTAGTCACACACGAACAAAATGAAGCCCTGACAAGTCCCATCACCCAAGAGGAAGTGGATAAAGCAGTCAAAGAGATGCCCCTAGGTAAAGCTCAAGGGCTGGATGATTTCACGATAGACTTCTTCCACTACTGTTGGTTAATGATCAGAGAGGAAGTCTGGAAAGTTGTGGAGGAATCAAGAACTTTGGGGAAAGTTCTCTCAACCTTCAATTCCACCTTCCTCACTCTCATTCCAAAGGAAGAAAGGGTAACGCATCCTAATCAATTTGAATCGATAGAACTTTGCAATTTTATCTACAAATCATCACTAAGGTCATTTCACTGCACCTCAAACCGATATTGTCGTACATCATCTCCAAAAGAAATTTGGCTATGTGGAAGGTAGGAAAATCATGGACAGTGTTATCCTGGCCCATGAATTCATCCACTCGCTGAAAGCAACAGGATCCCTAGGTATGCTCATCAAACTCAACCTCTCCAAATATTTTGACAAAATCAATTAGCAATACATGAGCTCCTTCTTCGAAGCCTTTGGCTTTGATAATATATTGGTGGATTGGATCATGTGGCTCACTTCCTCATCCTTCTTCTCTATCCTGGTCAATAGGGTGCCCTCCCAACCCTTCTCTCCCTCCAGGGGTATTCAACAAGTGGACCCCCTCTCCCTCTTCCTTTTTGTCATATTGGCGGAAGGACTGGGATGCTACATCAAAGCCTCAGTTGAGGAAGGATCTCTTAAAGGCCTACCTCCCTACAACCTCCAGCTTTCCCCCTCCCACAGTCAATTTTTCGATGATAACCTTCTATTGAACACACCAACCACCTAGGAGGCTATTAGTCTCAAAACAATCCTCACAGAATTTTTTGAATCTTCAAGAACGACCTTAAACCTCGATAAGTCATAGCTATACTTATTCAATACCCTAGTGGAAATTCAAAACCACATCTCCCAACTTCTGAGCATCTCCAAGAGATCCCTTCTTTCCAATTATCTAGGTGTTCCCCTCACGGGAGCAACCACACACACAACATCTCCTAGGACAATTTACTGCTCTCCATCTCTAACAGGATTAGTAACTGGACCTTTACATCACTTAACCTTCCATCCCACCTGGTTCTTTTAAAATCTATTCTCCAAGATCTGCCAAATTACCTCTTCATTGCTCTAGAAGCCCCCCAATATGTCATCAGAGCCATTAGAAACATCCAGCATAGCTTCCTGTGGCATGGGCATCACCCGAACAAAAAGTGGGCGCTGGTGGGATGGGATAAAATATGTAGGTATAAATATTTAGGAGGAATAGGGCTCATAGATCCAAGAAAAATCAAATGAATAATGGGGGAAAAAAATTGGTGGCATTGGCTCAAGCACCCCACAAAAATCTGGGAAAGAATCTGGAAAATAAAATATGCACCCACTACCAGAGAAGAGCTGCTAATTAGATTCAATGATCAAATTCAGGGATCTAATATCTGGAATACGACTTGGAATATCGAATGCTCATACAAAAGAACACTTTCTGGGAGATCAGGAATGGAGAACACTCCATGTTCTAACAAGACTCCTGGCAACAACAATCGCCTCTAACATCTATTGAAGACCTCAACCCTCTATATCAACAAATCAAATCAAGGGACTCCCTACACGTAAAGGATCTATGGAAAGAAAATGCATTGCATCGATCCTCGCGCAGCTGGAAAATTGAACGTCATGAATTACACCTTCAGGCTGAGCTGGACCAACAGGTCTGGAGAGACTGTGTAAATCAGAGAAAAATACATATCAGGGAAGGAACATACATACTCAAATGGGGGAATTCCCCAGCAGGTAAATTCTCAGTCAAAGAGGCTTATCATCTACAGGGAAATTACCAGGAGCAACCAAAGGAGCACATCTGGAGCAAGATTTGGAATCCAAAGTTTTGGCTAAAAGTGTCAGTATTCCTTTGGCTTATTTCCCAAAACCGTATACTTAGTTGGGACAATCTTCGAAGACGAGGGTTTGTATGCCCTTCAATATGCCCCCTCTATCAGCAATAGGAAGAGACAATGGAGCACATATTTAACCACTGTAACCATAGTGAGGCCATCTGGGACTTGGCGACACAACTAATGTGCCTCTCCAATAGAAATCAGGCTAACATCATAAGCACTGTGGAAAACTGGGACTTGATATCCTACCAAAATCTAATCCTAGACTGCATCTGGCAGCTATTACCAGGCTTCACAGTTTGGAAAATATGGACAGAGAGAAACAAAAGGATTTTTCTCTCCACTTCTTCCCCCCCTCACTCAACCTGGGATAGAATCATAAACCTGATTCAGGAAACAATAAGGGATGAGCATTGGACCCAGGAGGACCTTAAATGCAATGCTGGAGAAATCCACATCCTACATGCCTAGCATCTCAATCTCACTGATGGATCGAGAAAGAAGGATACTTGCAATACTAAGATCAGTCTTAGTCTGTGCACTTGGTCCCCCCCTCCCCAAAGTTTTGTTAAACTGAAATTTGATGGTGATTCTAAAGGGAATCCAGGATTGACAGGCTTTGGAGCGGTCCTAAGAGACGATGAGGGGAAAATTCTACATTACAGAACAAGATATTTGGTACTCAACACAAAAAATGAAACAAATCTCTAGAGCCTTCTCAGGGGGGTCAAGCTAGAAATTGATCATAACATCCACCAGCTCATAGTGGAAGGTGATTCTTAAACCATCATCAAGCTTATCACCAAAATCATTCACGGATCACACCCTTCAGATGTCTCACCCAACTGGCGACTATTAGGACTGCTGGAAGAATTCAAGTCCCTCTTATAGCCCCATCTCACTCTCACCCCCTCCCATGTGAAAATAGATGCTACCAAAATAGTTGATTTCCTGGAAAATGAGGGTGTGGATTCTAAGGAAGAGTTGATCCAATGGAACACTCAAACCTCTCCATAGACCAGGCTACTAGACTGTTGTCTGGACTTGGCCAGAAAATATTATCCGGTCTCGGATGGGGTGCCATGTAGCAAAAGGAGGCCACACAACCCTCCCATGACTTCAAACATAGATATGGCCAACCCTCATCCCTCACCTCAGTATTGAATGGAGGGTGACCTTAATTACTTGCAGGGGAAGGGAGGGCAAATCCATCGAGTCTATTTAATGGAGGTCTTGAGGATTAATGGTAGGAGGCGGGTGAGTACAATGGTCATGTCCACCCCGAGGTTATATCTCCCACCCAGCCCTGGCTGGAATTATTTTACCTTTGAGATCCGCCACATTGCTCGCTCTGAGAATTGGATTATTGTGCAGTGGGTTCTCCTGGAAGTAATTCAGTGGATTCTTCTCCCCCTGGCTCGGGCATGCAAAGAGAGAGAGAGGTAAGCCGAGACGTGTACCTACCTGGTACAACTATGTTGCCTGATAGAGATGCCTGCAACAACTGGAATGGGCCTTGTCCATTGCCAGGAATTAGCGCACCGAGAGGCCACGAACTCCACCGATGGCCTACGTCGAGGAGGAATTTCTAGGGGAACCCATCCAGGTTCCACTAAAATTCTTCCTCTACACGGTCTCAGATGATTTATTGTTCCCTGGCACCAGCAAAGCTAATACATGTACCCAGGCTACCATGGAAGGCGCCACATGCATTGTTGAGGAGGAATTCCTGGAGGAACTCCTCTAGACAGCTCCAAGAACCTCCCTCCAGGACAACACCAACGAATATAATGCAGGAGCTGAGGTGGTCAAGGATGGTGCCACTGGCACCATGCAGGGGAACCTCCCCATCTTGGTGCCTCCACCGCTAAATGCAATTTCGTAATTTGACCCAGCTCCCCCCAGTATCTTCATCCTGGAGAAACTGGAGCTCATTTTCGATCTCAAAAGCCACATGGCAGACCAACTTCATCGGGACACTCTCATTAGCAAGCGGATTGACATGTTTTTCAATGAATTCTTGAATGCACTGACCAAGCAACATTTCCTGACTTGTGTGCAACTCTTCATGCTAGATCCTAGTGACGACACTCTCCCTGGAACTTCGGACGACAAACCCCCTGGTTCCAATGATTAGCTTCTTGTTATTTTTTACTAGTACTCTGCTTAATTCTTGTCTGTTTTTCTGTACCGAGACTCTGCATAATTCTTGTCTAGTTTTCTTTTTCCAGCAGTTGTTAGTTTGTTCTAGCTTCCAAAGATAGATCTGTCAAGACAAACATCTCTCACCTACTCTGGTTTCCAATTGGTAGGGAAAGTGGTGGATGACCTTTTTGGCCGAAAGTATAATAGGCAGCCACATGTTCCAGTTTCCACTAGTTTGGTGGAACAGGTGGCAAGATGATGACATGTTTCTTTTTTTTACAGTGACAACACAGTAATAGGATTTACCCCTTTTTTATTTACAAAAAAAAAAAACCATTTCACTTAATAATTTGCACTATATCATAGTTAATCAATATATATAATCACTTTCCTTCATATCATTTCTTCAATTAATTAATACACTAAATCATTTTTCATAGTGTTATCTGAAATCAATGCACCCTATCGTTTTATGTTATATCATTATTATTGAAATCAATGCACCCTATCGTTTTATGTCATATTATTGTTAAAATGAATAGAACTATTTGTTTATTCTAAATCATTTTCCATTGTATAATCACTTAAATCAATGCATGTTGTTTTGCATTATGGCATTATTGAAATCAATGCAACTAATTGCTCTAAATCATTTATCATCGTGTCATCATTAAAATAAATGCATTGCATTGTTTTGCATTATGCCATTATTGAAATCATAGCAACTGATTTCTCTAAATCATGTTATCATTGTACCATCTCTAAAATAAATGCACCCTATTGTTTTATCATTGTTGAAATCATTTCAACTCTCTTATTTCTCTAAATCTTTTTTCAATATCGTCACTGAAATCGATATGGTCTATTGTGGTGTGTTATATCATTATCATTGAAATCAATGCACCCTATTGTTTTATGTTATGTTATATTTTGCTATATCATTTTTCATTATATAGTCACTTAAATCAATGCATATTGTTTTGCATTATGACATTATTGAAATCAATCAAACTAATTTCTCTAAATAATTTAAACTAATTTCTCTAAATCAATCAAACTAATTTCTCCTTCAATTCGAACATTCTCTTTTTGTATTTTCTCTTAGGTGGGACTGATATAAGATAAATTTGGTATAAACCAAATAGGTAACAAAGTGGGAACAAGCTTAACTACTGGAGAAGAGGTTGAGCTTGGGATAACCCTTTCACTCTAGCATGCAAACAATGATTGTCTACCACAGGCCTAATACTAATACATTAACCGTGTGGGTATTCCAATTAATGACTGCGATACAATTTATCAGAAGAAAACATGGATGCGATAAATGATGGAAAGTAAAATAATTCACTTAACTCTAATCATCAATCACATAATAACACAATGATTCATCTTCATCATTAAAGAAAATAACTGTAAAACATTGAATCAGATAACTTATCAATAGATTTAGTAGTTCTTACTCATTACAACATCCATTCATGAGACAAAATAAGAAATAATTCTTCTCCACATACAATCATACATGCTTTTGATGAAAAACACAAAGTTGTCTCAGATCCTAAACATGAATTCTCAATTAAAGGCAGCTCCAAAATAGTTCTTTACAAAACCAAAAAATGAGGGTCTTTGCAACAACCATCTACCTCTTTCTAATAGGTCAATCCTCCTATTTATAACATACTATTAACTAAAAATAACTATTAAAGTGTAACTAAGTAAAACAAAACTCGCCACATGGCTCTTTCTTCTATCAGTCTTTCCAAGAGTCATATCAAGATCTCACTTAAGTGGGTGAGTCTTCTCGTACTCCAACCACTTGATGAAGAGATCCTTGCATGTGTTGGCATATGGGAATCTATGTTGTTCCATTGGGGACAAATGAATCTCTCTTATCTCTATTGCTTGTGCTCGATACTTAACTATTATGTCACTTAACTATTGCAACATAGCCCGAGATTTGATCAGGTGCTCCATGAACTGTCGGACCTAACTTGGCACCATGTCTGTCACCTTTTCTATTTCCTCGGCTCATGATGATTCTTGTTCGGCATGCAACTTGACTATGTCGTGAAAGTTGAAAAAGTCATCGGGTGTGCCAAACTCAGGGAGCCTGATGTCTTTCATTACCTGGTTGATCTTGATCTATCTTTTCTTGCACTTGGTCCATTTCTCTTGGATTTCCCGATGAGGTTCCTGAGCCATTTTTGCCCAATATTCAATCAATTTCTTTATGTGATCAAGGTTGATCTCTTTTAACACTCCGATGTCGTGCTCTTCTGTATCTTGGCCCTGTTGAACCACACTAATATATTCGACCCTTTCCACGGCTTGTTGTGATTTCTCATACCACCTCTCCATATCTTTGCATGTGTCCAACTCCATGAGGGTGTCTTCTTGCAGCTCAGTTATCCTTACAGTGAATAGGTGTCGTTCATCTGTAAACTTGTTGTAGGCCTCCTTGAATTCGCCCCTTTGGTACACTGTGGCCTATGTGGTGTCCTAGTAATATTTCTCCAAGTGGTGCAAATGTTCCAATTATTTCAAAGCAGCAACCAACTCCTCTTCATCCCTTTCTTCTTTGTCCATGGTGGCATCTGTGATTTCCATCCTTGCACCGATAAGTTAGGGCATCTTGGCATGCTCTGTGTTGATCATATTTTCCTCTGTGGTGACGATGATGGAGCAATATAGAGTGATCCTCCTTTTCTTGGTGGTCCTTTGCACAATAGTTTTCCTTTTCCGGTCATAAGAGATGGCATGTATGACAATGAATTCATCCATGGGTTTGGGGATTTGTTGATCTCCCCAAGTGAGAATATTTCCCAGGCTCCCGATGGTGTATATTTGTTCAATACTGGGGTCTTGAACTTCTTCCTTGTGTTTTGAAGTCCCGACTTTTGTTTGTCTCTCATCGGAAATTTCAGTACCAATTGAAATTGAGGCATCGGGGGTAGGCTCAGTACTTACTTGATTGTCAGTTGTTGAGACACCGATTTCTTGCCGTGGAGCTTCTCCCTTTTGTTCAAACATCTCTATCTCATCCTTCAGACTCTCTTCTTAGGTCTCCAATGTATTAGGAAGCTCAGTGTGTAAGATAGTCTCAACTTCTTGTTCATTCTGTGGAAGGCCCTGAATTCGAGCGTCGAGATCTGGGGAATATTTCCTCTCTGGCTCCTTTTCCTCTACGATATGTACAGGGGTCACCATGGATACCTCTGGGATATCTTCATCATAGATGTTTATTAATTCACGGAGGGGGTTTGGCACACTTGCTCCCACTGATACCCTGACTATCTCTGGTAGAGTTGAAACACCCATCAGTGATCCAACCTGTGGCATTGTGATTTCAAGGTCGTTTAACCCAACAATTTAATCGATGTCTATCAATTCAGAGCCCCTTGGACCTATCTGTATTTCATATGGGTTGTTGGGAGGGGACCCTGTCATTCTTGTGAGGTATGGGTCATCTTGTAGCTGATCAATTATCCATTGTGCCTATTCTATCATGAGTAACCCCCTCTCTCGCACCTCCTGAGTCATAGGGAAACCTCTATATTGCATTGGGGCTACCAGGGGGACCTCTATTGCTTCAGTCGCTACCAGGGGAATTGTTGCTTCAACCGCTATCATTTCTTCTCTGGCTTTGAGGGCCTCTTGAGATGATTTCTCTATGGTTGTCATTTGTTCATCCATACTCATGGCTCTGAACTTGGTCATTTTGGGGTTGACCATCCTTGCCACTACCTTGTCCCAGTCTTGGGAATTTTCTATGAAGACTTCATCTTCAAATGTCTTATGGGCATATGACCAGCAAGACAACACTTGAGAAGTGTGTTTCAGGACCAAACCCTTTGGTTCGTCCTTGCAGAATCAACCGGTCTGGAATCTGAAATCCAATTGGCTCAACCCTTCTTGTTTGTCTTGAGCGGTGTCTTTCACCAAGTAGAAGCCTACATGGAATCCATAATGTATAAACACTCTCTTTTTATCCTTGACCAGGGTGGCATTGTAGCCTTACAGGATGGTCTGGTAGCATATCCCTGCACTACAAGATGGTCAGGGACATGCGCTGACAGGAGATGAGGTGCTTTGGTGGCCCTGAACACCCTAATGTAGGTATTTCACTCATCCAAGTACTAATGGCTTACCTTTTATATCATCTTTTGGGTCGCAACTGATAGTCTCAGACACTCTTTCTTGAAAATAATAAAATAAATACGTGCGATGAATTCATCGCAGATGAGAGAGTAATATTTTTTGTACCTGTTCTCCCATAGGATGTTGAAATATACGTGAACCGAGAGTCCTACGACGTGCCATATCAGGTTCATGCTGGAAAAAATGTTTCTAGCACACATGACATCTAGTAAATATGAAGCCGTGTAGAAGGCTGGTGTCTCTCCTTCCTTCGGTGTCTGTGCTTGTTGTATGCAGATGCTCAGCTACTTGGAAATGATGGCTCCCCAGTTGAAACCTCTCCGGAAATGGTCACTGTGTAAGATAGAGGCATCCATTCCTATGAAAATCTGGACCAATATTTCTCCCCATACAATCGTTAGATTAGAGCCACCAGGTAGATGTATGGCTCCCTTAAGTTGGTCATCTAGTACCAGTCGGTGCTCCGGTTGGTGTATTTCTTATCTTCTCTCCACCATGAGGCCATCACCCAGCTTGTGTCATAGCACTCATAGAATTTTACGACGAAATCAGTGTTTAGTAGCTCCTTAGGGTCTCTAATCTTGTAATACTTTAGGACCTCCACCAGAAGGAACACTTCGACACACCCACCATTTTCGTCATTGATCAAACATTTTTGTTTGTCTATGTGGTCAATAAGCCACTTCAAGAGTTCGACATAGGGAAAGACAAGGGTTCTGCTAGCCACCATATGCAGGTATGACCACCAAATGTTTGAGAACACTTCATCGCCGAGTGCTATGACATCAAGATCACTATGTGGGATGTATTCTGGTTATTCCTCCCGATTGATTTTCTTAAAGAGTTCTCCCCAATGCAGGAGTGTCGCTTTGGATCTTGTGCTTGCCTCTGTATCTCCAAAGGTTGGAGGCTGAACAAAAGCTTTCTTTGTCAATGCTTTAATGACCGACTTCGTTGTTTGAATGAATTCCAATTGTCTTGCAACCCCTAGAGAGAAGCCTTCAACTAATTCTAGTTCTTTTAGCTTCGACGCCCTCGACGATCGTTTAGTGGTCGGCTTTCTTGGATGTGTTGTTTCTACAATCAAAATAAATCTTTAGAGACTGTGTACAAAGAAACACTGGATAAAAATATATATGAATTGTAAACATGTAAAATCATAGACTTGGTACATACCTGTAAATCTTGCTAAACCTGGTTATTTGATACTCACGGGCTCTCTGCAGTTCTGGAATTGCTCGTCTCGTTTCTCCAGATGATATGAATTTTGTAGTGCGTAGAATGATTATGCTTACCATGACTCAAGAGGATTTAAACCAGAGAAGAAATTACCGTGTCACATCAACCATTGAAGTCAGGTGATGAGTGCAATTTAAAACAAATCTGTCGCTGAATATTTGTAACTTAAATTCATCGTGGGTTGATGGTAGAGGCATGGGGGTGATGAGGTCTATCGGTGATTTCAAACGGTCGTGTTGATTGGCACATGAGGTAGAAACCAATGCGGGATTAGGTATTAATTAGTCCCTTAAATTCTCTGAATCTAATCCTATCTAGTGCTAAAATGCCCCATCGTGTCGCTTTCTCAGGGGGTGGATCAGGGATCAGGGAAGTGCTATGAATGTTTTTGTCGATGTCCCTCACAAAAATTTTGACGCCGATCAATCTCATCGTACAATGCTAACGTGGAAAAACTGACTCGGAGGTGTGACTTGGACCTATGGAACCAAGAATGACTCGGGGTAAAACTAGACCTTGCGATTCTCCAGTCTGGAAAAGACACGTGGTGTTGAAGACATGTGGCCTAATCCGTGTGTATTAATCAGAGTTGGGGTTTTCATTAAGTGATTCACTTTAAAACATACCTTAAAGTGTTGATGTCAAAAAGTATCTGGGATCAATGATCGAAGATACCTATCACATGTTTTTCTACGGATTAGCTTCCTGGAAAAAGGGTCGATGCCAAAGTGCATCGGGGGGCGATCGGGGACTTCTTTAGTGTGGTCACTAAGTCCGTCGTTATCCTCTTAGGTATTCCCCTATTCTAATAGGCGTGTCAGGTATTGACTATCGAAGATATCATTTCGTTCTTGATTAATGACTATTTCCCTCATCTTTTACCGATGTCAAAGAGGAATTGGCTATCAACAATATCCTTTTATAAAACATTTTCGCAAACAAAACTTGATTTTAACTAATGCCAATGAATATTGGCGCTCGACGACTGAGATTTCCCGAGTGTTTCTTTATCATTTTAAATTCATTTCGATGTCAAAACTGAATGTGTTAGGTGAAGTGTTCTAGATCTTGATTCTTTCTTCAGGTGTAAGGATTTTCAAGTCATGGGATTTCAAAGGTCTAAAAACAGTCTGAAAATATAATGAGAGTCATGATAATAAAGAAAAGGAAAAACATTTTCACAAAAAATGAAATCAAATCGGACAGTGAAAAGATCAAGTGGTACCCAAAAAGTATAAAATTGACATAGGATTTTTAGGGTGTGTTGAGTTCTCAACACATCCCTATGTCAGTTTTACTTTGTGATACTCTCTCTTCACATCATCATCGCTTACTTCTTTGTAACTCAACGTATCTAGAAGGTTGTAGGGGTCATCTCTTATTCCAATATAGTTTACCAACGACAATCGTCACTTGTTTTCTCTTCTATGTCTCGCGACGACCCTAAAAAATGTATCAAGTCCTGAGGTAGATATATGTCTTGGATTTCATCTTTTACCAGATTCCCTTCTAGCCCTGTAGGGTGGAAATTGAGGCTATAACAATTTGGACACTCCTAACAGAAGCTAGAGTTATTTTTCACCTAATCCTTGTTAATTGTTTCATGCAATCATTAGTTAACTAAGTAACTTATGTGGAGGTGAGAGAAACACATGCATACACATGATATGTGTCCTCCTAACCACATGGATGTGATATACAACCTCCTAGTGAGAAAATTGAGGTGAACATGCAACTACTGATGATAAAACTAAGGTTTGCATGCATGAGTTTCCTTCACTAGTCTTATTGAAGTGTAACTGAGTCAAAAATGAAGAGAGAAGAAACCATATTTTATAGGAAGTGCACTATTTTGTAGGGATATATTCTCAAGAGAGAATATTCTCATCTATGGATAACGCCCTCAATATTAGACTAGCGAACTTAGGAAAAAGAATTACTAGGTGAGTGTGTAATATCTCCAACATCAAGGATCATGTCCAAGATGAGTGAAGGTGCCTCTGATCCATGGCCATCTACAATATTTTTAGTGAGTAACAGTGCCTGAGTTTTATGAGCATGCATAGCTCACCCTTTGTAAGTAATTTCTCGAGAAAAATTAATCTTTTTTGTTCATACTATGTGGTGGCCTAATTGTTGTGTGAATGAATTTTCTTTCAGATGTTTTATTTATTTTTTGGATATACTTGTGTATACTCCATTCATCAAACATGCATAGTAGAGTGGTATTTACCATTAAATAATCATTGAATCACTAAATTAATAGTTGTAGCATTGTTGGCATTGTACGCTCTATTTAAACATGGGGATGTTCACCACATAGCATTGCTTTAGTTGTTAGATAGTTGGTGTCTTATGATGGGTGTTTTATTTCCCATGTTTTGATTCACCTTCTACTCAGTCTTTGGAATAGTTTCTTAGATTGGTATTGAACCTTTGTAGAGAATTAGAGGATTCCATTCAGCCATTAATGTGTGTGTGTTAGATATAGCCTAGATGGCATTCTCTCAATCCCGATAGCATGGGAATTATCACCTCGATGACCCCAAGCAAATGTATCAACATTTCATCTTTTTATTTTTACATTGAGTTCTTCTATCACCATTCACCGAGGAATTGCTCCATTCCTAACCGCTTGGATGATTACCTACAACCATGTTTTGATATGATTAATTAATTGGTTATGTTGGACACACAAATTTAGATGTCTTTTTTACTATTGATGACCATTTCCAAGAAGTGATCCACCCATACTAGTTCTTTAATAATTCATATTTCTTGTGGTTAGAACATCTCTCTGAAGTATGATTGTTCTTTCCACAATGCTCACAAGGATGAAGATTGAAGCACTGATCTTCCATGTGGCCAACTCGCTGACAATGTTGGCATTTGAAAATATGCTCTTGAACTGGAGCAAGTGAGTATGAACTTTCTTAAAGAAATCCAACACTCTAGAAATGGATTGGATTGATATAATATGGAATATGAAAGGTGACTTCCTTTTCATAATAGATACTTTTTATATGCTTGTTGTTCCTTATTTCTTTTGAAGGTTTGATGATTGGATTAGAAAGATAAAGTTGATCTTCATCTACACTTGAATATGAATCTACATCACTGATATGCTTATGTAATAGTTGTTGATCATCATCATCATCGTCGTCATCTTCAAAAATAAGGTTGTTAACAAGGACTAGTTCAGAATGTCGAAGATTCTTTCATTCAAGTGCATGATGAAAAAGTCAAGTTTGAGTTTGAAGAAACGTTATTTTGGCTCACTGTTGGCACAGGGGCAGACCTAGGGTTCAACGCTTCAACATCGCACCAACAATACCCTAACTATCGGCCCTTTCAGCAACACCTGCGAAGCAAATGAAGTCTCACATGAGGTAGAGGCAGGGGGGGTTGCAAGACTCAAGTGTCTACAACCTAGCTAGGACACAGATCTATGATTACAACACTTAACAGAGAACTTAGCCAAAAATACGCATTAGGTTATGATCCTTATTCACATCGCAGATGTAACCCGTATTATAGATCAATGAAGTAATAATCAAGATTAAGCACATCTAATCATTTAGCACATAACATCCGAGAAGATCTAGAATTTATTCATAGATAAAGAACTAAGCATCAATGGATCTACCTATCACACATCAAGAATAGTGCACCAAGCAAATAGATACATAAACATCATGAGAAACATTGCACAAATCACAACAACACAGGATATACATGGGTCACCCCAGTGCGAGGCTATGTCCACCAACTTCTTCTTCTTATTTATTGATCTTCAATCTTTCCTACATTCCTCTTCTCCTGTGCACAAAGCCACAGAGCTACTCCGCAAAGGAAAAGAGATATGCACGCACCTCACCATATCCTCCTTCCTCGAATTAGGTCATGGCACACAGCCTTACACAGTCTGTGCACAAAGTGTCTTACAATACTCTTGCACTTAGCTCTACAAGTCTTAGCACATTCCCTTGCACTAAGCCAATTACAATTGTTTGCACATAGATAACACTAGAACTTAGCCATAGGCCTCTTCTTACATCGCCTAGCTACTTATTTATAAAGGGCATAATCATGGGTAAACCCATCGCACGACATCCCATACCCGTTACATAAACCCTAAAACCCAAAAAGACCGCAAAAAGGGAGAGATCCCGCGATCTTCGTTTCACCTGGGCGCTCCATCTTTGACCAGCCTGTCGAAGTCCCAAAAATGGTCAAACACGACCAACTTTTCCACAGAACTTGGTTGAGGGACAAAAGGCCCCCAACACTCACATGTGACTCATCCCGATTCACTTTGATCTGGGTAATACTTCTTCGAAGGCCTTAATCTTAGCTCGAGTTGCCTCAACTTGTTGCTTCACCAAATCCTCCTTCTCGACGAACTCCTGAATGACTTGCTCGGTGACAGGCCCTTCCAGGCATTGTTCCATTGTTGTAACCACTTATTCCAGCTATGAGCCTTGCCCCTCAATCTCTTCAAAAATTGTGCAGGCTTCATCATGCACCAACTAGAGTCTCTATGTGACCTCCATAACTCTGCTCTAGATGGCAGTGATATGTTGTTGAACTACGTGATTCTCCTACGATCTCTTCATATTCTCTACTACAATAAACAACTTCATCTGTGCTTGCACAATCGACGCTTGTTGCTTTGCCTCTTGGAGATGTGCCTCCAATGCCCTTAGCTCCAGGTCTTCTGCAAGGTGCTCATAGGTCTGTGCACTTTGATTACTTAGTTGCTTACATTCTGAGGACAACGCTCTGATTCTTTCAACTGCTCTCTTGACAATTTCTTCCCTCTGATCCCGCACTTCTTGCAGAGTGCTCGACACTTCTTGAATTTCTAACTTTGATACTCTTGCTTGAAGCTGTTGAATGGCCTCAGTGAGATTCCCCACTTGGCTCTCGGTTGTCTCTTCTTCCGTCTGTGCCAAGTCGGGCACAGAGCGAATTTTTGTAGTCACTGCTTCCTTGACCACAGTCTTCTTTGCGAGCAACTGGTATTTCTCTTTCTGGATTTTCTCTCCGTCCTCCTCGAACTTCTCTCTAATGTCATCTTTCTCTTGCTGCGCAACTCGAAGTTGCTCTAGGACCTCCTCCTTTTCTTGCTTCAATGCCTCTGTGGCCTTCTCTTTTTCTTCTTGGGCTCGACGAATTTGAAACTTTGTTGCATCTGCTAATATTCGCAATTGAGTGGGCTCATCCCCCAATTTTATATTTTCTATTGAGGATGACGCAGTAGACACTGCATGGATTGACTGGATAACTTGTTGGATGTCTTTGAGCTTCTTCTCTATTATTTCATACATCGTCTCATGCTTTGCTTTGTGTCGCTGCAAGATATCCTCCGAAGCATATTCTACAGCTGCGATGATGAGATCAACATCATCCATTGTGAGAACATTCTATGACTGAGGCTTATTCGCTCGGGTCTTCTTCTACACTGAGGGTTTTTTCAAAGAAATCTTCCTTTTCTTTGATGTCTCAGACTCTATAAGGGGATACTTTGGTGGTTTCACTTCGCCATTTTCTTGCTTGTCTTATTCCCCTTCCTCCTCTTGGTTTACTTCGTCACCTCCTCCTCCTTCAGGTGAGTTAGGCACAATTTCCTTCGATGCATTGTCCTTCTCCTCACTGTCTATATCCTACACTTCCTCCTTTTTCTTATTTTTCTTTGCACTGCTCTATCCATGATACTCCGTCCGGGTGACCAAAGGACTTTCGATGATATCGGGGTCATATATTTATGCATCTTCGACCGGTACAAGGAATTTGATTGTCCATTCCTTGGTTATCTCCTCCATGTCTTCGTCAGTTAATTTATATTACGACTACAACTCCTCCTTACTTTCATCCATGCACGCGGTGATGTAGATGAAGTGTCGGTTGGCATGGAACTTCACTAATGTCCTATATGTATGCATGTTGTTCGGGGTCATTCATGGGAATGATTCAATGGCGCACTTAAGCTATAGTAAGTGTGGAACATCGCGTTCGATTGCCATTTCTTCGCCATGTCGCACGTATACCACAAGGTGGAGAACCGTGCAGCCAATGGTTTCCATGGTTCGACATCAGGGAATGTCGCTCCCTCTAGCATCTCCCAAGCGACAAATTCTATTAAGATCAACAACCAACTAAAGGGAAACCCGTAGCCTTGGTCCTGCGCTTTACGACAGTCCTTTTCCAACTCGTTGACGAGGTAGCTTTCCAAGTTCATCTGCATCCCTTCAACACACTTCCCTGTGAGGTCGACTATGAACCCTGTGACTTGTGTCAGCTGGTTCTTTTGGACGATATTTCCAATGATCGAGGCAGACCGAGGGTTCAATGCACCAACAAAACTCTAACTATCGGCCCTTTCGGTAACACCTACGAAGAAGATGAAGTATCACCCGAGGTAGAGGTAGGGGGGGTTGCAGGACTCAAGTGTCTACAACCTAGCTGGGACACATATCTGTGATTACAACACTTAACAGAGCACTTATCCAATAATACACATTAGGTTATGATCCTTATTCACATCGCAGATTTAACCTGTATTATAGATTAGTGCAGTAATAATCAAGATTAATCACATCTAATCATTTAGCACATAGCATTCGAGCAAATCTAGCATTTATTCATAGATAAAGCACTAAGCATCAATGGATCTACCTATCACACATCAAGAACAATGCACCAAGAAAATAGACACATAAACATCATGAGAAACATTGCACAAAGCACAACAACACAGGATATACATGGTTCACCCCAGTGTGGGGCTACGTCCACCAAATTCTTCTTCTTCTTTATTGATATTCAATCTTTCCTACATTCCTCTGCTCCTATGCACAAAGCCACAGAGCTACTCCGCAAAGGACAAGAGATCTGTGCGCACCTCTCCAGATCCTCCTTCCCCGAATTAGGTCATGGCACACAACCTTACACAGTCCATGCACAAAGCCTCTTACAATACTCTACCACTTAGCTCTGCAAGTCTTAGCACATTCCCTTGCATTAAGTCAATTACAATTCTTTTCACATAACTAACACTAGAACTTAGCCATAGGCCTCTTCTTACATCCCATAGATACTTATTTATACATTACAAAATGGCCTAAGCATGGGTAAACCCATTGGATGACATCCCATACCCATTACATAAACCCTAAAACCCAAAAATCCGGCAAAAATGGCAATATCCAGCGATCTCCGCTTCGCCTGGGCACTCCATCTTTGACCAGCCTATCGAAGTCCCAAAAATGGTCAAACACAACCAACGTTTCCAAAGAACTTGGTCGAGGGCCAACACGCACGAAACTTGCAAGTAAGTTACAATAGACTACAAAGTTGCTTTGTCAATGATGACTATATTTTCCATAGAAGAGAGTATTAGAGTGTTTAATAACTCCAATAATTTCTCAAATTAAGCCATTTAAAGATGGAATTAGACATCAAAGGTTTCCTGCAACTCCACCCAGACATTACAATGCAAACTCAACTATGAAAACTTATAAAATGAGGGTTTCGACTTTAACCAAAAATGCACCTTCTTTGTATGTAATTGAACTTAATTTCACAAGTAAACTTACAATGTTATTTGGAACTTACCTTGATTCTAGTGAATGTGTTATCAATGTGATTTGAGTTTGTTTGTTTCAACACTAAGTAGGAAAGTCTTTTTTTATTAGATACATTTAACGACCACAAAAAGAAACCAAAAATGACAACTACAATTGTATGAAACCCTATCATTATTTTCAACGCTAAAGTGCAAAAGCACTCAACATGCAACTTGCAAGTAAGTAATATCACCCACTAGATGCAAACCTCTCACATTTCATATTTGGTTGAAAAACACCCTACACAAAGAGAAGACATCTTTGTACAATTTTCTTGTAATGAATGAAATATAAAAAAAATAGTGTTCATGCCCAAGACCAAGATCACAGTTAACTATTCAAGAAAACAAACTCAATATCATTCTGTACACACAAGATAAGCTTCAAATGCATGACATATGCTTCATATGACACTTTCACACAGTGACACTATTAAAATAATTCCATTGAATAAAACAAATTATTCCTTAAGAGATATTGCTTCAAATCCTCTATTAGGTCTCTTTTCAAGGGTCACTCTTATGAAAAAGAGGAAACCCTTCTATTTATGTAGTGAAGCAACAAAATACACCAATTCCCAATGAAGTATAATAACAATGAATTCAAATAAACCAAATTGTCGATATTATGCAAAATATTAGGGATTTTGGTTCGAGTGGTTTTGGCTCATACCCACTTAGGATCCATTTACCTACATTCAAAGTATCCCCCTTTAAAAAAGAAGATCCTCGACCAGATGGATTTGTTGTTTCACTGAGTAGAAATTGATCCAGGAAATGAGTTTGTGGATCAAATAGAAGCTTCAAACAATGGATTCTTCATCTCCCACTGAGGTCACTTTGGTTCATCCACTAGTTATCTCAACAAATTAGGGTTTCCAAAATACTAGGGCATGTAGGAGGAAGTGTTGAGGTGATTGTGATTTCTTTCCAAAAAAAAAAGCATCGATTGGATTATAAACATGAATGAGAAGTTTTTGGAGAGTCTATGATCCAAGTACATTATTGCTAAATTCATCTCCACGATCACTCGGTGGATACATATCTCCAAAGTATTCCAAGGAAATAGCGATGTTCGCTTATATGAAAAGAGGCCCCTCCCAAGTGCAGTCCACTGTGATTTTAGCACTATATGTAGAAAGTGCACCACATTCAAACTATTATGTGTATGTCCTTTTCCAAGAAACTTGAAAATACAACCATGTCTTCTCTTCTAGATGTTGTTGCGGGTGTGTACTTCCAATACAATAATTTTCAATGGAAAAGGTAGACTGATTTTTTGGTTCTTCATTCCAAAACTAATCCACTTGCTCTTTAGCTCCTCATCCACACCAACACTTACATAATTTCAAACTAGAAAGAGGAAATGTTCATCTATGTGTTGGAGCAAATTGAGAATGCCAAAATCTACTTTTGCTCCTCCTCCAAATCTAGGTCAAAATTGACATTGCTATCGAACTCACTGTGTTGTACTTTACAAAAGTTTTATCTTTCCATCTCTACCGTTGTTGCATAACCCAGGTCATTTTTGGTCCTTTTTCCGATAATAAAACTCTCTAGTCTCTTGGTTGTTAATGTCATATGTGTCCTTAGAACGTTAGGGTTCCACCTTTAGCTCGAATTTATGTTAGGGTTCTACCTCTAGCTCGAAGTTTAAAATGAAATATATTCATGATGGAGGATATTAGATCTCATCGCCATTGATTCCCCTCATTAGTGTACCACTAGGATTCACCATGTCTTCATGCAAGATATGATATCGAATCTTAGCACAATTCAGACTCCCGAAGGGATTTTTGAATGACAAGTTTCTTCTTGGGCGAAGGTCGTGCTAGAGAGAGATAGGGTTCTGCATACACAATCATGCGAAGAAAGAGAGCGGACTAGAACTGACTATGGGACAAGAAAATGGATGGAACATAGACTGGAAAAAGTGGTTGATTGTGGTATCATTGGCATGTCAAAATAAATGCATAAATTAGGTTTTACAAGAGATTCTAAATGTAGAAATGACACATAGATTGACTGGTAGAGAGAAGAATGTGAATGGCC